>LCWF01000046.1:0-16933 GCA_001006345.1 Phaeomoniella chlamydospora | reverse complement strand
ATACATACATACATACATATACTCTTCCATTCCTAGGATGGGATGAGAGGGAAGAAAGGGAAGAGGGGGTTGGGGGAAAAGGGGGGGTAGAGACCTACCTATAGAAATAGAAATAGAAATCGAAATCGAAATACATAACTACAATCGTTCAATCGTTCAATCGTTCAATCATATAGTATGATATGAGATGTTTTGAATTTGAATTTGAATTTGATCAACTATGTGTATATATAGTATGTAACTATGTATATGTATGTGTGTCAAAAATGTATATATACAGTATCTACATGTATATGTGTATGTGTGGATGGCAAAAGGCAAAAAGGCAAAAGTACAATGGATAACTAACCTATCTTGTATAGTTAACTAACTTGATGAAAAATATATACAACTATCGCCAACTTTACAATTGAACAAACAAACAGTTGCTATGGACCTAATAATCCGAACCTTGCATTGACATGGTCAATTCGTTCATTCTTCTTTTGAGCAGATCCTCTTCGCTGCCGAGTTGGGCTGCTTCATCGATGGATCTGGCTTTATAGAAGGAGCCTTTGGATTTTTCTGTTGGTTGTTGTTGTTGACGATGATGATGGGGTTTGCTAGCTCGTTGGGCTCTGTCATTCTTGTGTCGTCGTCGTGGTTCCTTTGATTTGTTGTCGGTTAGGTTCCCGGTTGCATCTGAGCTGATCATCAGAGGACCGTCTTCATCGCCGGATGTGGTTGGTGTTGTTGCTCCGCTTTGACCACCACCGTCGTCTTGTTTCAATCGTCTTTGCCCGTTCAATTCCAGTGAGGAGTTGCTTTGTATGGGGAGTGTACGATGCAGACGCTTGGCTATGATGGCTGGTGCTTCAAACGATGTGGGACGACTGGAGAAGATTTCGTGAATCCATAGACTGCAGCGCCAGAGGTGTTTCCATGCCTCGGGGAAAATTGAGACGAATTGGATGAAACCGTGTGATATGCCAGGAATTAAGATGACTTCGACATGTTGCTTCTCACGGAAGGGAGCTGATGACTTCTCCAACCCGACTTCTTTTCGCTCGTTGAATCGAGCCTCTTTCGCCTTTCTCAACCTACCAGCAAATATAACGGTATCATCGACAAGAGGGTCCCGCTCTCCGGTCATGAAGTAGGTTTTTGGAAATTGTGAGAGGAGATTGTCCGGTGCGACTGCCGGGGAGAGGAGGTAGTCTGTCTTAAAATCCGGCCTGTTATATGGACCAACGTATAGGATGATCATAGCTCGCATCATTTCCGGTGTCAGGATCCGATCGCCGAAGTATGATATGACACTCGACACTGCTAGCCTCGTCCGTAGCATTTGCGGTTTCGACATTTCGACGGCCTTCTGGGTGTCTTGAATGTCAGGGGAGGAAGGTTCGTCAACAATAGCACTCTCTGTTGCTGACAAAAAGCCGTTTTCGAAAGGATTAAAGTCGGGAGTCGACGGCTTTGGAGTTGTTGAAGGTGTGTAACGCCTCCTTAGATCTTCTGATTTGCGTCGTAAGAATCCCGAGTACTCCTCCTTTGCCACACGATCGTTTTTGATGAGTGCCATTTGATCCTCGGACATCCAGCTGCTGATGTTCATGTCCAAAGCTGGGTATAACAATATCAATCCTGCGGGGAGTGGTATCACGTCCCGTTCAGCAGGTCCACCGGCATTATTGGTTGAAATGATCATCAGGGTCATTGCCGTAGCCAGGTTGCCTCCAGCACTGTCACCGGTCACAGTAATTCTAGGACAGGTACTTCCGTCAAACCCCAGACACTGCCCGTAGCTTGAAACGATGGCCTGATAGACATCAAAACACTCATTCAGCGCGTAGGGATAAGGATACTCCGGCGCCTTCTTATAATCGATGCTCAAAACTGGAAGCTTGGTGTCGACAGCCCATGCGAACAGCTTGTCATCATGATTTCTTGGAGTCATTGCCACAAATCCACCTCCAGGGACATCGATGACAACATTCGTCTGTTTCCTCAGCTCGCTCAGAGGTCCATCAAAATACATCCACGCAGATATTGGTTCCTTGTACACCGATGTCTTTGGACGATGGATGAGAAGATGTCGCGGAGCGTATCTCATTTTGACCGGACGAACCAGTTTTGTGATTGTAGCAAGGTATGGAGAATCAGCAGCCTTATTCCAGGCCGTTCGCAGATGCTCTACGGTCATTGTTGCCCTGACCTTCCTTACCTTCTCGTCCGCCTGTTCGGCGGCTATGAGGTAATAGACGGAGAAGACCATGCTGAAGAAATCCCTTAGCGGCTTGTTTCTGATCTTCATTGCTGTCCAAAACCCTGCGTCGAGACCGGTTGTGATCCATGTTGCGCGGAAGAAGCCGCGGGAATACAGATTGGCTAAAGGTTCGGGAGATTCTAGCCCCGTGATTTTGGCAAAGTTTCGAGCGATATAGAGCCACAGGAGCGTGATGACAACAGATTGCCATGGCGTGCAAAACTTCGACAATCGCGCAGACAGCTTGCGAAGAATGGGAGGGCCATGCTTGTCGCCCCTGTCCTGGGTCAGCTGACACCAAGTGCGCCTCCAGTTGACAACTCACTTGAGGAGGTAAAACGACCAAAACGAGACGACAGCGAAGACTTGAACTTTCCGAAACTGTGAGGAAGGTCTACCCAGAACGTGATCTTGTTGTGTTTAGTAGATGGTCGTGGTGTCGGCGAGATGGATCTTACCTATCATAATGCCCTTCTATCCGATTCACATGCAGATTTCTAGAACAATGATTCTATTTCGGCAACTTTGAAATCCAGCCATGAGGAAACACCCGACGACACGAAGATCAGTAAAAAGGAATGTACACGAGATCCAGCTCCGATCAATGCTAGTTTAGTCTATTAAAATGGAAATCAAATGGAAGTTTAGGCTGAGCAGCAGTTTGGAAAACAAACACATGACTACGAAAAGGAAGAAAATTGACGAGTGAGAGTTGTCGTCAGTCACATCTAATCCGTAGGCATGTGAAGGAAATTGGGAAAGGCTGACTGGCCCATTGACTCGGGGGGGAGGGGGGAATATGGGGCTAAGGGACGGAGACAACGTAATAAAGAAAGAGGAAAAAGCATGTGCTCTGTATACTGCATAGTACCATAGAAACCTACAGTACCTTAGTCAAGTGATTATAATTATTATAGAGTACAAGTAATTAATCATAAGTGGCAAGTGGGCAACGCGTTTTCGAGGCATGTGAAAAAAACCCAAATCATACACTAGCGGTTGTCACGTGACAAGTCCATCGTGCTCAGCCGCCCTGGGCCATAACAATCCTCCAGAGTAACAGGAAAGACGGACATGAAGGTTCTGGTCTGCCTGTCTTGATGGTTGAAAAGGGATGTTCTCTACCACGCTACATGTACCATGGACACGATTACAGACGAAAGTCTTCTGCTTTTGCAACGAGGGAAAAAACAATAACAATATTCATTCTGTAAGTCAGGCAAGATATGTAACCGAGCTCCAACACCCCCCTGCACAGCCTTGGCCACGATAGTGTACGATGTATACCACCCATCCCCAGGCTGTGTGAAAAGAAACGAGAAATACCCAACAAGCAGCCATTCGTACCGATAGATTCCCAGATCCAACGTCAACGGGTATCATGTGCTCCAATGCACTATAACATGTTCTCATCTTCTGCGTCCACCAATACAGTCGAAGACAGCAGTCTGCCCTCTGAGAGTGTCAACCCGTCCTATACATCCCCACAAGTGCTACGGACGGTTCCTCCTACGTATTACCATCAATCCGTCTGATCTACTTCTTCAAGATTGCCTCGTAAAGACTCAACAAGGCACCAATGGCGGTTGATGTGAGCATGCCAACTTCACCTCCCAGTACGGACTTGCTGACCGTCTCAATGCTCTCATCGCTTGTAGTACCGAACAGGGTGAAGCCGTAGTGATACACGGACAATACCAAAAGGGCTTTGGCAATATTGAAGACCAATGGATCAACGACCTTCTGTGGTGTCGCGGTGGCACGACGCGTAGCATGGCCTCCAGCGCTACCGGTCGTAGACGCGCTGTGAGCAATGTTGATGAAGTAGGCGATCAATGTGGGGAGGAGGAAACTGGTGGAAGCCCACAGAGTCAATGTGCCCCAGAATTCAGGCTTCAAGACCTGGAAAACATCCGGAATTTTGGCGACATATTCCTTTTCGTGAACATATTTCAGTGGAGGGAAAGTCACCACCGGTGTAAATGGCAGAAGTTCCGCGAATATACCATATGCCTCAATGGCGATAAAGAGAACCTGAACTGTATATGCGCTGGAGAACAACGCGCGGGTCTCATCTATGCCTTCGGTAACGCCTGATTTCTTGTAGACTTCCGAGAATTTCGACGTTATGCGCGTTTTTCCTCTTTCCACCATATCTGACACGGCAGCTGGCGAAGATGGTAGAGGTATCGAGGCAGCAGCGGACGAGATGGACTGACGCGACGGAGTCTTTGCGATGAGGGCGGATACCCTGTTGGATGCTTTCTCGGTGGCGGTAGAGGCGGTCGCGGTAATCTCATCGGCGGCCTTGGTCTTCCGACGTTGCTTCTTCACTGGCGCCTCATCGCCTGAAGGTGCAGTGACCGGCTCTTTCTTGACCGGTGATCGCGAACTACCCAATCGCTTGTAATAGTCCCCTAGCGCCTTGTCGTTCGCATAGGTCGACTGATTTTCGCGGAGATGTTGATCGAGCGCGGACTCGAGCTCTATCTTCTTCAATGCTTCATAGCTATGGCAAGGTCAGTCACAATGCGCTCAGACCGTTTGCGACGATGCGACTACTTACTCGGGAAGCTTGCTCGCTTGGGCCAATTCAGTAAGATCGGACTTCTTCAGTCCATGCAAATATGCGGTCGCCATTACGAATGAGACGGATCAATGCAGTTCATGCGACAGGATTGCCAAAGGTTCCAAAGAAAAATCAGATATTCGCGACAAAGATAACCAGAGAACCGAATTGTAACGGGTGGAGGGGTGGCTGGGGAATGAGGTGATGCTGGGGGGTTGTTGTTATGTGTTATGGTACGTGTTTACCTGCCGTCCATATTCAGCTTTAGCGTGAAATGGAATGGAAATCAGAACCTCGAGGCTTAGCTTCCATAGCTCCCAGCCTTGCCCGCATTGCATTCACCAATCTACTCAAAGTAATCATACTCTGTAATTACTCCAGGGTATGATCTAATCGCTCTTCTGGGATCAGTGCGAGTCGGCGGCTTGTCAAACGAAAACTTTGCCCCAGATGGTCATCCTGGCTCGTGGTTGGCTGATCATCCACTTCCTCCTACCTACCACTTGGGTTGTTGATCTAACTCGACGTGTCTCCAGCCTCTCTTTCTCCGTCGGTGTTTACATACAGTACAACATGGAAATAGCATCCTAGAGCTCACGTTTCGCGTGGCCGAGGACTTCATTTTTGTTCCATCCCTATATAGCAATAAAACGTCGATTCTAACTGGCTTCTGTAATGCAATTTACCCCAACAGACCATAATTTCTATAGTGTTCAGGACAGTAGATTCCCTGAGAACCTCATTGAGTGTTCCTGCGGCGTTTGCTCGCCGTGCATCTTGCCTCGATGGCAGCCCTATCCGATTATGTCACCTCACTTCCATCCCAACCTTGGCAGCACCGGGGACATCGAATGGACTTCCCGCAACAAAACCCGTGTCTTCTGCCTCAACACCCAATTTCTCCAGAATAGCCGTATACATCTCTGGTCTCGGCTTGTAAAACCCAACTTCTTCCGCCGTCAACACAGTATCAAAAGTGACGACACCACAGGTTGCAGCAGTGCGATGACCTAATTCTCTAGAACAATTCGTGAACATTCCCAATTAGAAATCCTTTCTCCTTCAGTCTCTGCAACACGCTTGTGGCACCAGGCCACGACCGCAGCGTCTCCCATGTCTCCACAAGCCTATCCGCAACAGAAGCAATAAGGCCGGTTTCCACCGCAGCTTTTGCGACGAGAGATTCATAAGGCTGATATTCCCTGCGGGATAAGTCAGTTCGAGGGATGAGACCTTCTTCTTCGGATCCAGATGCTTGGGTCCGTAGGGTCCAAAGGTTCCAAAGGGTCCAAGAGTCCAGGAGCGCGGTCAGCAGGTCGAATATGTTGTATGGCTTTGGGGGGTTCGGCCCATGTTTTTGTTCTCGTTCTATTTATCCTAATGTATTGTGACACCGAATTGTTGTATTTCTCAAATTGATGAGCCACTTAATACATCGCAATTCAAACCCTATGACTCGAGAGTCCTTACGTCGGACCGGGCGTTGACGTCTGAGTCATAGTTGATAGAGGCTCCCTGACACAAGCTCTCGTAAGACGTTAATTGATCGGACGCTACAATCCAGTAAGCTTCTCAAGGTTCGAAACTGTCGATGCTGTTGGAGTATGAGAGGAGCAGATCGATATTTCTGAACCAATATACAGTACCTGGAACGAGGTAGGCATTCAGGTACAATATGTTCCGAAGCACGCATTCATGTCTGATCTACAGTGCAGTATATACATGATAGTATACGCCCATGTGCAAATCGATTATTCGACTGTGATCCATAGTACCATATTATCTTCATCATAGAGACTCAATTGCCTACAGACAAGATTACAGAAAGAAAAGAAAAAGCCTCTACTTTGGTACGGCCAATACGGAACGAGACAGTACAGTACAATGCAAAATACACATACGCTACCCTCCAAACCCCGTCTTCACCCCGCAATCCACAGCAGATCATGTATGTCATTCAATTGATGAACTACGTATTTGTACAAGTACCTAGGTCCAGTACAGGAGATAGGTACAGTACAGTAAATATTCCATTTAGTTTCATTCCGTACTGTTATACCATGTCCTATCTGACCCTATCCCAATCCATAGACAACGTACCTACGATCTTGCACATATAGTACAAAATCCCTGTACCATATAAAGAAGAAAAAAGGAAATAAAACCCCCTATTCAACTCTAGTACTTCGATTACGCTTTCTCCAGCAACGTCGGGTTTAAAAGTGGCAACAACTCTTCTGGAATTGAAACCAACAACAGAAAGAAAGAAAGAGAGAGAGAGAGAGAGAGAGCGCAAAAAGTGACAATGCCGGTGATTCATATAGTTCAATTTCGAGTGAGTCAGGAACTTGGTGAAGATGAGGTTTTGGAGGTATGTTCTTTATTTGTAATACCCCTCAGGGCAGCCTGAAAGGAGATGGCGTCGGAATTTCTTCGAGAGTCATGAAGCAGGACACAGGACTGCAGACAGCCTCGCCCAGACCACAACGACAACACAGTTTCAATCATCTCGACATTCTTCCCCTTGAATGATTTGCCCCAAATTCCTCCCTATCCCAGAACATCGAGTTTACCTTCTTACCTAACTACCTATTATCTACTCATCTAACCTCATCTCATCTCCTCTCAGCTGTGCAACTCCATGCTCTCCCTCCGAATAGAATGCCTCCATCCCACGACCCAACAACCCTACATCCTCTCCTCCAGCGGCGGGAAGAACAACAGTCCCGAGGGGTTTGACGTATGTACCCGCATCATTCTCCATTGAATTCCCCTCGCTTCCCTTGTTATTTCGCTTGGCTCACATCTGCTCGATCGATCATAGCAAGGTCTGACCCACGGCTTCGTGGTACAATTCGCGTCGCTGGAAGATCGAGACTACTATCTCAACAAAGATCCCGCGCATCGGGCGTTTGCGGAAACGGTGCTTGGGGGAGAGAGGAAATTGGTGGAGAAGGTTGTTATTGTGGATTATGAGGTTGGTGTTTTTTAGGCATGAGAGAGAAGGGTAGAGGATCTGTGGTTGATTGATCAACTAATCCATAGATGAATAGAAAGGAGGAGCTGTTTATGCGTGGCTTGGGGTGATTATATAATATGGAGAAGAAGGAAAAGAAGAGATTGATGTTTGGACTATTTCGAATTCTTTCTTATCTTGTCCAAAAATCATGTCCTCTCCACGATTCAGAGATGAAGAGAAGCAGAACACCCCGTTGGTTCAACCGTGAACCATCTTGTTCCATGAAATCAGTTGTCCAGATAGATATCCCACGGTCGGAATGTGTCCTAATCTGACCCTTCTTGGGATGACCAGGGTGTTAGGGGTCTTTCTCTCCTCATATACTATGTTTCGAGGAAATGCTCGTAATTGGGTATCTTTATCATGACGTGGCTTGTTTCGCTATCGCCGATGTTGTCGATTGGTTCGTAGAGTTGAGCTGGATCTCCATTACTGAAAGACTCATTTTATTCACGTTGTGGCACGAAGATTGTCGGTGTGGTATTAATACGGCGAGGTATTCCTGGGCGACCACATGAGCTTGGACATTTGGGCTTATCGGGTCCAAAGATAGAAGCTTTCGTCATCTTTAAGAGTCCTGATGCTGGAAAAGTCCCTAGTGTCCACAAAACAAGACGCCCTATCTCCGTTGTGGCTGTTGAAACAGACGATTGGCGGGCGTCATGCTTAAGCAGAGGTAAAAGGTTCGCAGAGTTTTGGCCAAATGGATGGGCAACTGTGCCAGATACTGCATGGAATGGGAGACTGGTAGACATCACCTCAGCCAAGGGATGTGAGAAGAAAACATAACTGCTTTTCTTCGCTCACTCAAAGCCGGTTGTGTAATTCCCTTTTCATGAGTCTCCATCACCGCCATCCTCCGCCAAATCCCAAGGTCGCCGCCATTCCTCTTCCCACACTTCCTCCCAATCCCATTGCCCCTCTTCCGCTTCCCACATCTCTCCCTAAACTTCCTTCATTGACGGCTCTTCTTCTCCCTTTATCACCTTCCACCATCCTCACCCCTTCGACGATTCTATCCAAGGCAGTTTCGACAACAACGCCTCCTACTATCATTTCCGCAAGCACCGCATGTAAGGTCTCAAATCCAAAGATGAGATCTAGTTCGCATACATTCTCAAACAAGCGGTCGAGGGCTTCCACAAAAACTTGGATGAAATCGAGTAAGGCGAGGGGCGATTCGGTGGATGTCGAGATCACGATAAAGTACAGGGTTGCATAGTGCCGATACGTAATTTGGGCCGGAGCGTCGGAGTGTGTGTTGGAAGCGGAAGAGTCTGGGTTTGTGGTTGTGGAGGATGGGGCAAGGAGGGGAGGGAGTGGTAGAAAGTTGCACGCTGAGGCGGAGCGGATGGATACCAGGTGGAAAATTTGGGATAAAAGGGATTGCTGGGTTGCGGTATCCTGTTCATTCGAGATACTAGAGTCAGACAATTTCTTTCTTTTCTTCTGATAACCCGTAGAGCAAGGACTCACAAGTTGGGTATAAAACTTGGTTAAGCGTGGTTGACCGCTATTGTTGAAGACGATGACTGCGTTGATCATTTTGTTCCGGGATTGGCTGGTAATTATGGGTATTAAGGGAGAGAGAAGAAGTCTGGACCGACGCAAGTCTTATTTTTATCACCTCGAGGCATGAGTGTGAATGACCTTCGAAGACATATTGGCTTGCTAATCATATGGATGATGCCCGTTGCGGTTCGGAGTACAAACTCTCGGTACACCTGCCCTCCTCTTGGAATACGTATATAGGGGCAGCAGTAATACTGTATGATCTTCCGCTTCGTCTACGGCCCATGTCTCATAACTACTCGTAAACGCAACTACTTAGGTCCATAACGAAAAGGTACTGATTGCTGGCTCGCCACCGGTTTTCAATCCTTACATGGTTACGAATGAATCAAGGAAGTGTAGTGTTTTGGTGCAGACAGAATCTTGAGACTAAGGTCCTTCCTTTGGGGAGCTAGGTATCTACAGACTACCCTTTATACCAACGGCTGGAACAAATATCGAACCTAAAATCAACTCGTAAGGCAAACTCCTTCGAATAATGGAGGCTAAATGCCCAGAAGACGGTGTTGTCCTCGTCTTCATAAGTGATACATCCCTTCCCCTACTTGGCCTCTCCTAAACATGAATATTTGAACCGAGGGTATAATAGCTGTCCATTTCTATGGTATGCCCGAAATCTATAGAAGGTGGAAAGAAAAAAATATCGAATGCAATAGTCCCAAGTCCTTTTTCATTATGGGGTCGTTTCAATCGTAAAGTTTGTTGGTAGTGTTGGGTATGTATTTGAGTCTGAAGAATGAATTTTCGCATTTCTGCGTGATATTCTTAACAACAAAGCAAAGGGTATCAGACGCTTGCTAAATGACAGCAGCAAAGTGTAGAAGGAAACAATATCTTTGAAGTTTCACCCAAGCGCTCCGAGAGGCTCCAAATCGATGATTTCATCGGCTGCTTCAACAAGCTCCTCGCCGTAGGCGTCAACAACAACGCGTCTACCTCGATTGCTTTCTGGGATTCCATCTCTTGAAGCGCCAAAATCAAGTACCTATCATTGAACTTGTAAGAAAGGCATGAAGGTAGGCGTTAAAACGGGAAAACTCACCTCAATGTACGTCATGCCATCTCGTTGCACTGCAGCTACGCATCTCCGATCACTGAATTTGACTTGCCAGACTCCAGTTAAATCTGCAAGAAGGTCTCGAACGCATTCTCCAGTCTTTACATTCCACAGCTTGAGAGTACGATCTGAACCTGAAATCACTTTTTGACCGTCGTGCTGAAAGCAGGTGATTGCGCCTGTGTGGGCACTAAGCGTAGCCTTGCATTGTCCATTCTCTGGATCCCATATGCGGAGGGTCGAATCAGCAGCCGCAGTAACAAGACGGTCAGAGTTAAGGTCTAGGAGTCCAACGAGAGAAGTATGACCATCCAACGTGTACAGACAGGTACCCGTTTCAAGAGACCAGATTTTGACCAGGTTGTCCATGGATCCGCTTATACAACGATTACGAGCATGATCGAGGACGACGCTGTATACTTTTGAAGTATGGCCCTGCAGTTTGTGGATCACATCCCCAGTCGATATCTTCCAGACTCGGATGGTTGCATCATAGCTACCACTAACTAACGTATCCGCATGTGCGGCGATTGCTCGCACAGAATGGCCATGGCCAGACAAGGTTCGAACGAAATACGGACAATCTGTGTCATCCATTGGTGCACCGGCGGAATAGTAGTAGGGATCTGAAGCTTGTGGTAATTTCCAGACTCGAAGGTTTGAATCTCTCGAACCGGTGATAATGAGTGGCCGTTTGGGCATCATTATATCTTTCCCATCAGCGGTTTCCCCAACTTTAACAGGTAACAAGATCTGCAGACAGCGGACAGTGGAAGTATGCCCTTGGAAAACGTGTGTTTGCCGTCCATTTTCAATGTCCCATACCCTGACGGAGCGATCGGTAGAGCCCGAGACAAGAATATTGCCCTCATACTGAAGCGCCCACACCCCTCCTTCATGACCTCGTAGAGTAGATCGCAAGGCACCAGTTCTCGTATCGTATACGTTGATATTCGCATCATCACTGCCTGTAATGATTTTGTCCGGGTCAAATTGTAGACATGTTACCACGTGTCGATCATGAGCTTGGAAAGCAATGTGTCGCGGCTTTACCTCTTCCTTCATCCAGCTACCTCGGATCATATAATGACGGCGATATAGTGATTTGAACAAATGCAAGTCCTTAAGAGAAGGAAGTGGTAGCTGAGGATATGGTACAGCCAAAGAAGCAGCATTAGCGGCGTTGTAAGGGCCCTCATAATTGGAGAGCTGGTCGATGAGAGAAACAGGGTCAATCAAATTAGCATCGCTCTGTGTGGTGTCTCTCCTCTTGGCCTGCTTTGCTCGATCGGATACAGTCATGGGAGCCTTTCGTTTGAGTCTTCGACTCCTTCCGGTAGCAACTTCCAAGGCTTGTCTTTGCATTGATTGTCGCTGTGGAGTTGCAGGTCGTGACACGTCACAATCACAGCATGTCGTACTGATATCACGTTCCCAGCCGTTTGGACCTGAGGGATCCTGCCAGCCCCATCCTTCAATAACAGCACGGTGTAGTTCTCCTTCTGGTAAAACAAAGCCATCCTTGTCGAAAAGTTCCTTCCACGCCCTCTCATCACCATTAATGATATGGCGCCATTTTTTCGAAACTTGTGAGGCTCGGCATAGACTTTGAACGTCGAAATACTTTAGAATATTAAGACCGAGTTCAAGGGGAAGCATACTTAAGAAGTCACACTTCAAAGCTGGGTTGACAACATCTGCAACTGTTTGTAGGGCAGACTTGGGGCAACGGCGTAGTAATTGATGCATCACCCATCCTTTAAGCTCATCAGGGATAGCTTCGAAAAAATTTAGCATGGTTGGAATATCGTTGAATGTCATGTGATCAAGGCGAAAGCTTTCAATAGTTGCCCTCTCTGGGGCTGAGATCTGTCTTGCCATTGCGACCGACTTCTTCGATGGCGTCTCACTGATATAGGTGCCAAAATCTTCGACATCACCATCTGGTTGCACAGTGGCATCCGAAGACTGGTCGGCATCTTTGAAAAACCCTACGTTCGGCCGGAGGTTTGCAGCAGCGGTAACAGGGGATAGACTTGGACTCGGAAGACTTCCATCTTGACCATTTGCATTCTCAACTGTTGCTAGACGAGATGGAATCGAAGAGAGACCAACACGAGCTGACGGACGACCAAATAAAATCTCGTCATCGTCTTGAATAGGTGGAGTAGGGACAACATTTTCTGGCTGCTCCCTCTCTGGAACCCAGTCATGCTGTTGAGGCGGTTTGGTACTCACAGGCGTAGCTAGGCTATTTGTTTTCAGCTTCCCAATTTGTTTGCTTGCCGCGTCTAGAGGTCTGTGTCCCGTTTGTGAACTTGCCACGAGACGCTGATCGTATGACGCAACTTCACTGGAAGAAAAAAAACTCCCTAGTGATAATTCCATTTCTCTTTCGTCGCCCCCTTCGTCGGCGCCCGGTCGCTCGGTCGATGGCGGGGTCGCAGGACTTTTCTCTTGAGGATCTGCTTGACCACAGAATTCTATAACGACATTTTTGTCAGTTGAAGACCTAACCTGTGGTCCCTTAAAATTTCGACTGTCCCTCTTAGCTGCACTGTCGTGTGATCGCTTGCGGGATCCGTTAGCAGCAGGAGGCGTGAAGCTGCTGGTGAGTGTTGGAAGTCGTCGATTGCCTGGATGTTCATAAGTTTTGACTTTCTTAAGCGATCCTTTTGATGTTTGCAATTTTTGCCTTTCATGTTGGAACTATTCATTGGTCAGTGTGATGCTTTGATCTTCTCGAGAATAAAACCAACTTGTTCCAGCGCCATGGTGGCATCTTCCGCCTCTGTAAAGATCGTACTCTTGCCATCAATCTTGAACCCAATCATCCGCAGTGAGGGTGGGGTAGGAGTATTTGCTAAAGGATACTGTTTTTGATCTATGGCTTGCGGTGGGCGTGGCATAATCAATGGAGGAAATTTGGTCGTAGTGGTTGTGGTAGTGGTGACTACAGTCGTTTGTGTCGCAGGTGCATATTGCAATTGACCGATTATATGGCCGGTTGGTAGATTGGATCGGGATATCAGCGATGGGCCTCCCCATTGTGACGCAGCACTTAGTTTCTCTTTCGAGTCAAACGAGGGGTAGACCGCGCTGTCTGATACGGCGTCCGATTGCGACCCCATATCAGCCCTTTCCATTTCCACGGAGTATTCTTCCTGCGGTACGATGGTCGTCATTGTATGGATTTGGTATGTGTGACTTTGCTTGAAGTAATCGCCTCAATCCCGAAACGCGAGCTTGACACGTGGTGATAGATCGCGGCTTGCTCTGTTTCTTCAGTGGCAGCCTTCCGCCGGCTTAGGTTAAGCAAACGGAGCCCACAGAGGGCAAGTCATATCTTCTCTTCCTGGCAAATGTGTCGTGGAGCAATGTGTGCGAATTGAATTGGGGTCATGGGTTGGTGGATGGCGATTGTCGGAGCAGATTCGAGGACGCTGAATAGCCCCTTGTGAGGAAATTGTGCAGTCACTACAAATGAGGACATCGAAGACGTGCCCTGATTTCCTTGCTCCCTCTTCCCTTCAATTCTTGGTGCAAACAGAAAAACAAAGGTTGTCGAGTCCTCAAACAAGAGGCGGATGAAATCTGGATTACCGAAGGTGGAGAGGGTGGCCGGAGTAGGAAGGGCGAACTTCGGGCTGGGGCGAAATGCTGATGCAGTCAGGCCTGGCCACCGCCAAGACCACTCTTCATCAATCGGACTTTCTTTGAGGGGGTGATTTTTGAATGCCTGCCTTTGGGGGACTGGGTGATTTTTGCCTTCAAAGGATATGCAAGAATGAAGAATGGCCCCGGTCTTATATTTGGTCCAAGTCACAATTTCACCAACTACTGTACCACAGTATGAATTACAAGGCCAGGTGAAAGAGTCTTGATACAGAGAGCGAGATATATATATATCCCAAGACAGCCAATCAGTCTCATCCTCCGGGTACTCCTGTTTCAAGCTGTGGGCTGTTACATATGGGCCATCATCAACGAAGATCCCGCCGACCTGCATATACATCTCATGCTTCAATGGAAACAGATATGTTGTCGCTGTCAATTCTGGTATTCGACATCTTGGTTTTTGATTGCATACGACATTGAGCAATATGTTGTACTGTAGGTAGGTAGGTGTACAGTATTATGTGTTCCGGGATCGGAGATGCAGTCGTCTGTTGTTCATGAGTTCAGGGCAGCCGGGAGGCCTCCCAACACTCATGATGCTTCAACCCCGACTATCGCCTTGATTCCTCATTTGAAGTCACACTGATCTCACAAGCCAAAATCGATATCTTTGGCTTCGAAAAAATAGTTTTCCGCATCTCCATACATCTTTGCCATTTGTCCCTATACTGTTCTTTCAAGTTTACTTCATATCTCCTTCATATCTTCACCCATTCATTTTGCACTGAAAATATACCGCCTTCAAATATCGCAGTCATCCTGTGCTTGTCTTCCAGCCCAGACCTAGTCCTGCAGCAGCAATGAGCCTAGATCTATTACTCGTTCCCAGAAGCTCTTCATCCACTGCTAGAGAGGACCCGCAGTCCATCCACCCAGACCTCAAGAGGTCTATTCCTGGTCTGAACAGATCTCAGGAGTATGCTTTTGACATACGAATTGAGGGTGTTACGCCTACCATCCAAAGCGTTGTCTCTCTCAATGACATCAAGCACGCGCTAGACTTGAACATCGACCATGTGCAGAGTCTGGAGTTGCTTAAAATCTTGGTTAATTCAAGTGCTAGCCCCATTGCACATCCTGTTGTGTGATTTCGCTGACATAGCTGGTGATATAGTTAGCATGTATAATGTTTCATCGGTACATCTACGATCTGGCTGCTCTTCTGCCTGAAGTGCTAACATATCGACAGTGGCTTGCTCGACCGTCACCATGATTGTGTGGCTGAACATCCTATGGAGTCTCTGTCCACAAAAGACGGCGTTATGACATATGAGAATATTCTTGGACTAAACGATAGTGGGCTTGGCTCATTGTCCGACACTTTCTTAGTGCTCCGCAGAGGGTATTATGTGGCTGTTGACGGGTTGCTGAAGTTGCTGGTCGGTTTACCTCAATCCGTCATGCTACGATCGTTGCCTCATCTCGTGTAGGACGATTGTATCTTTCCGGCTCTAGCACGAAGAAGCCTTCATTCTTTCCAGCTTTGCGTTGTGCCCGATAAATATAACCAAAAGCAAGTCATTGAGAGTTATCGTTTCGATTTCGATTATGAACATCTCGCCAGAATTCGGCAAACGTCGAATGCAGACATCTGGACATTTTATACCGCGGATGAGCATGAGAAGATTTCCCTCGTCGATGCTTACAATTATTTTGCAAGATTTCTGTCTGCACTTCAAGCCACGCTCTATGGCAATCTATACAAATTGCCCCGTAAGGACAGGACCCGCCACTGGCTCGTTTTATCCTACTGATTGCCCTCGACTTTCAGGGAAACGGTACTTATCATTCAGATTAATTGTTTTAGAGCGGGAGAGGGACGTGAGCAAATCCTACTTTGACGAGTTTCAGGTATACGAGAAACATTTGAAACAAGACGAAGACGGAATCTCCTTCCCAACCATAGATGGAAGTGGTCGTCTGTGGTGTATGACGGGTCGAAAATGCTACTCCCAAACATCTGACCCATGCCAGTATGTTGCAGCTCGTCGCGTGATCACTTTACTGACTTTAAAGGCTCAAGTTCATTCTTCTGATTCCAGAGGTCGAAGATCACAGATTTGACGCCAAAAGAAAAAATTGGAAGTTACCACAAGATTTTGCATTCGGTGCCAAACGCGACTGCCACAACTACTCTATCCCTTCCCAGACGAGCAGATATATCAGAAGCAAGAAGAGGAAGATAGTTAGGCACACCCCATCCGAACACAGTCCCAGGCGAAGTCTGCGTGTACCTAATGATCAACATTGCCATGATACAAGACTTCGAGACGAGATTATTGCAATGCAACCAATGGTATATGTCAACGTCCATGTCATCTCGCAGGTCAGACTGACTTCACATCAGACTTCTTCTGCACACGCCGACAGCCTCATTCCAACTCAAGTTATTCCGATTCCGGTAGATGAGAACAACCTGTATATGGCGGATATCCCAGTCTTGCAGGGCAATCCACAACATGAAGCTAGACATGTTCATCATCTCTGCTCAAAGAAATCTATGGAGTCCATGGATCACAGCAGGTCTGAACAATCTGGCGATTCTTCTATGGCCGCAAAGCAAAAGAAACGGAAAGAGGAAGCCTTTGATGAGGCCGAGAATTTGGCAAGCTGGGAGCGGAAACAAAAGAATGGAGAAACAATTGGGCAGAGATTCAACGCTTCTGAGTGGGTTTTCTATAGCTAGATGGCGTAGAGACGAGCTAGAGGAGTAGATGTAAGTTTCGAAATGAAAAGAGATTGTACTGGCTATAGAAGGATCTGAGCGGGCTTTACGGGCGAGTGTTTGGA
>LCWF01000045.1:214543-252173 GCA_001006345.1 Phaeomoniella chlamydospora | reverse complement strand
TAATTACCTAGGTACAGTATAACGTTATGGGTATATGGGAATATGAATATATGAGTATGTAGGGATACAGGGATAGGTAAGGTATCTACCTATCTATCTACCTAGTACCTAATTACCTACCTAGGTATGTATGTACTATATCTTCTATCTTCCAACTACTGTAGGTAAGTATCAATTAGGTTTCTTACATCCTGTGTAAAGTGGAAATATTGTGTATTTGATTTTGTTTTGACTACTTATCTATCTGTCTAGACCTACTACCTTCCTGGCTCTTCAGATCCCTATCCGCGTCTATCTTGGTCTCGAAAATAGTTACGTGTGTGACGGATGGTTCATCTGAAGGACTGCAAGACAAGGCTGCAGATAAGTAAGTACTAAGGTAGTTATATTAAGGTTTGGAGCTCTTCATAGCTGATGATTCTTGTGGTGGCTTCTTTCCCACAAAAAAGCAAGTCATTGTAAACAATATTGATCACTCTGTATTACCCATGTAGATGGATTGATGAGTGAGAAGATGGTCGGATTGGCTTATTGCTTCGGTTATGGCATTCCTTTTCCGTAGTTCTTACTCTAACCTTTCCCCTATAGGACTGCCCCAAGCCACGTCGCCAGCTGATTAGACCTCACCTGTCGGACTTGCTCTGAGTCGCAGTCATGGTGGCCGTGGATCCAATAATACCACTGCACTAGACAGGTAGGGCAGGTGTCCATTACACTCGTCCAAGGCTCCTGAGCGTTGTTCGGTTTTTTTTTTTTTTTTCGCACCGGCGGCTTTCGCAAATGTGAAATATCATGGTTGCCGAGCTAAACTATCAGCTGAGGATGAAGCGGTCGAAAGCTGATAAAGGTCATAATGCTTGTACCGCTTGGGGCCTGTGAACAGAGTGCTGCAGAGATCACTCATCAATTGATGAATGAGATGGTGAAGAGATGAGGATCGATGATCTGGCCAGCTCTGGTGACTCTCATCTCCATAATCCGTATACTCCCTTACAGCCTTTCCATAACTTTATCGTTCCATCTTCACTACCAGTCGCGTAGAGGTTGCCATCTGGACTCCAACTGATGCTCCAAACAGGTCCATGATGACCTTTCTGAACTTCCAATTCTTTCTGTGTGTCGTGATCGTTCCAATCATAAATGCGAACCCAAAAGTCATCTCTCCCACCAGTGACAATACGACTTGCTTCCAAGTTTACCGAGACACTGGCGACTTCATGGGGAAATTTCATGGTTTTGACAAGTGCCCCCGGCCGTGAGCCATCGAAGAAATAAACGTCCTTGCCTGCAGCAACGCTGATGATACCAGTGTCCGTGGCGTTTTTCCCGGAAACGTCAAGTTCGCATGAGCCAATCGGAGATGTAGTTGTGAACTCTGATATTGGTCCTGGAGCGCGCAAATCCCACCAGCGGATCATTTTGTCCTCCGCAGCGGTCGTGATCACATTGTAGTCGCGATTCCAGACGACTGACTTGATTGTTGCGGTATGAATTCCAACGCCGACTTCGAGACCATCTGAGGCTGGGATTGTGGATCCTGAACCTGCGCCATTCGCACCAGGGGTTGTCATCCCGTTAGTTGATTGCAAAGGGCTTATGTTGGTGGTCTCCTGGGAAGATCCAGTTCGTGTGAGGTCGAAAAGTCGAAGCCTCTTTTCATGACCACCAGTAGCCAAGATTTGAGGATGCTCCTGCATAGGAAAGGCGACCGCTCGAACAATATGATTGTGTTGTAAAGTATGCAAGCACTCTCCTGTATGCGTGTCCCAAACCTTTCTAGAAAACAATAAGTCAGCAACCTTGATACGAAAAGAGCCACGCATAAGACCTACGCAGAAAAATCAGCAGCGCCTGTTGCAGCAATGCTTGCATCTTGCGCTATTCTAGATGACCAGACCGCACCCTTGTGACCGATGAAAGTGCCAATCCTGAGCCCGTGTCAGTAAGATTCTACGGCAGTCGACAATTACTCACCAATCTCCGGTAACACCGTCGCGCAACATAGGGTTATTATCTGTGTCAAGTGTCAGACCAAGTTGAAGCCATGGATTCTAGGCCTCTACCTTTACAAGCCGATGCCAAGTAGTACTGTTCATCCTCAACTAGGGCAGAGAAATGCAAATGCGTGACAGGTCGCGAATGACCATGGCAAGTCAGAGGAACAACCTTGTCTGCGACGTGATGTTAGCTTGACTGAGCGACGATCCCAAAGTGTGCAGGCGAAAGAAGACTACCTGAAGACATCTTTATTCTGATCCGATCAGACAAATGAATGGCAGTGGGAGTAGCGGAAGGACTGTTCAACTGTGCAGGAAATAGTGCGACTGGAAATCAGAGAACAGAAGAGCCCCGCCAAGTGAACAAGTTGATGTTTGTTAAAGGCAGCAGGAAATCTGAGAGGAAATCCGTGTAATTTAGGCAAAGAGGGTACCGTAAGTTGACGTTTCGTACATAGTAAAGATTGTGGTGATGAACAGATATTTACAAACGTGCTGTCCAAGGAGAGGAATCAAGACCAGGTCGGTGATGGGGGAGGGGGAGGGACAAAGTGATGTCGAGGACAACTTTGAAATTTATCAGTTTGCGGGGATCGTTGATAAAAGGGATTGCTATTCCCAAAACGGTTTCACCGCGGACGCAGCTGGCGAGGTCTATTTGAGTATAATTGCAACTGTATTATTGAACACCATATCAACCTATGGAAGCCATCATTCTTCATACAAGTGAACTCTGAATGGCTGAGAAATGATCCTGCTCAAAGTTCTCAATCTGCAGTTCCCATACCACAGTGGCCTTGGGTTAGTCAATGGTACTGTCGCCGCCCTCCAAAGGAGGTCTTCGAAAGTTAATACACTCCGCGATTCAAAGACCATAGTTTTATATGAAATGGGCGGTCGGTGTATCCCATTTTCGCCTAGATAATTTGTGAAATGACATCTCGTGCAATGAGATTGTCTGGCTGACGCAGATAACAAGGAATCAGGGATCTCAAAATGGGTGTAGACCGGTTGGCAATGATCAGGATATTGAGACCTTCAGCTAGGTTAACGGGAGGAGACATCTCCGCGTACTGCTGTGAGGTCGAGAGCGCCATGTGATCAAGAATATCGGCTGCATGACGAGTAGCCAGTTCAGGGGTTCCTAGAATCAGGCAGTCGCATCATTCTATGACTCGAGAGTGACGGGTTTTCAAAGTAGAATCTCTATCAGAGTAGCATTAATACCCAGGTGCTATTGCGCTATACCTAAAATTGATGCGTCTCTTGGTTGCCAGTGGAACTTAACTTTCGAAGCGCGAACATCATCGCGGACTACCTGAGCTTTCCAGCTTCTCTCTGCTGTCTACATTTTCAACGGATTGGCCCCATTAAAGGCGATCTGGATTTTCCGAATTTCCTATTTACACTACACTGCGACTCTATAACCTCAGCAACTTCGATTCTTTAGCATCTCTTTCTCAAGGCGTTCGCTTGAAACAACGTCAGGCATGGATCGCAGTTTGGATGAGATTGTCGCCGAACGACAAGTAAGCAAGTGCGCATCCATCCTTCGGTTCATTCGCTAATTGAATTCCATCTTAGTCGTCACATAGTCGAAGTAGTCGTCCTCCCCCTCGGAGAAATAACTACCCTCGAGACGGTGTCAGAAAGGTCTTACCTATGTCGCCACATCCGAATAACCCACAATGCTGACAATGGCAACAGGTCCGATTCCTCCTCCTCCCTCAGAGAAAGAATGTTTTCTTCGCTACAGATGGTGTTTAATCGACGTGCCGTTGTGGCCGCGTCTCGGTCGCCTATACGCTGCAACAGGACCACCCTTTGACGATTTGGCTAACCTTTACCCTTGTGCTTCTGTCAACAGTCTACTAGAGACGATAAGGCCGACTTAGACCGGTGGGTAAAGACAAAGTGAGAACGACCAAGACTATATGGTTGACGGAAAACTATAGTGATTGGGTTCATGATCGATACGACGACGATAGAGACAGTCAGTTGGCCAATCTATCTCGACAAGCTGTTTGCTCACATGGGTACAGGTCAGCGGTATTCACGAGGTAATCGGAGCCGCCGCGATGAACCCGGAGAAGGAGATAGATACGCTCACGAAATCGAAACGTACGTCAAATTCTGGTGTGGCAACCCCGTCACCGTCATGACTGATAAGCATAGGTTGGCCAAAATTCGTGTTGATAATCTGCATTGGGATCTGACGGAGGAGGAACTCACAGTATGCCTCTTTAGTGTATATCGTTAAATTGTTCATCACTGATTGAAGGTTACAGGATCTTTTCGAACGCATAGCACCAGTGGTAGAACTTAGACTTAGCTACGATCGTGCGGGAAGATCAAACGGCACTGCTTTCGTCACGTATCGCCGAGTGGGAGATGCCAAAACCGCTATCCGTGAATTTGACGGAGCGAATGCAAAAGGCCAACCCATCCGCCTTACATTCCTTCCCTCTGCTCCTGCTGGAGGGAGGGCGGGAGCCTCTTCACAAAACCCTTTCTTCAGTGATCGAGTGGAAAAGCCTGTTCGTAGCTTGTTTGACAGGATCGAGAGACCTAGGAGTGCTAGCCCGGGCAATGAGGACTACGAGGGAGACAGACAGCGACGTCGTGGAACAACTCGAGATAGAAGAAGCGACGTGTCCAAACCAGCACCTGAGGGTATTGATCGCTATGTACCAGGCCAGAGCAACCGTAGTCCGGTGAGACGTCCTCGTGGAAGTGGAGGGAGACGTCCGGGACAACGAAGGGATGAGAGAAGGAATGGGGACGAAAAAAGTCGGAAGGTGGTAGGCGGCAGACCCAGAATGACAGCCGAAGAGCTGGACGCCGATATGGCGGACTATTGGAAGGGTACAGAAGGTACTAATGGAGAAAGAAGTGTCAGTGCAAATGCACCTGCTGAAGGAGCAGCACCTGAGGCAGCTATCGACGATATCGACATGATTGAATGAGAGATCTTGGCTATTTCAAAGCTTGTGGCATCTTCAGGAGCAGCTAGTGGGAGCAGCATCGCGTGTGGTCTGAAAGAGTTTATACGCCTGTAAAAGTCTACCAATACAATCCAGAGGTGATCGAGGTGGCACAAAGCGGTAGACTTGAGTGCCACGGTATATCACTGGTTCTTCAAATAAGGTTGCACGCATTATGCAGGCATTGAGTAGTACTGTGTCTCATAGGAAGACACTGCAAGATCTCATGTCGGTACCCTTTGCATTATTTCATGTCGTGTCGCACATTGAAACAATAAAGCCGTCTATTGAGCATGCGATACACATCAATGCCTGGTACTGTAAGAACCTCACGGATTATCCCGCCCGGCAAACACTTCCTCACTACTCAGAGTATTCTAAGGACCCACCCAGGTAGAGTCTTAGTGAACAGCTTTATTCCCATTAAACGCTGGCCCGAGCTTCAATGCCTAAAGAAGCTTCTCGAAGGTACTATGGGTCCAACCCACCCCCAAGCCTTCACGTCATTGGAGCATGGAGGGGGAAAGGCCGCATTCGCCTATGCCAAAACTCCTTGGGCATGTCCAAGTCTCACGATTCCCACCGACTACAGAGATTCAAGTATCGGATTCCTACGGATTCTGTGGATTGGTCGAGAAGCATCATCTGCTATCCCATTCTTCACTAGGCTTGGAAAATCCTCTTGCGCCTGACGCTAAGCAAACTGGATTTAGGTATCCATTGGTTGTCCATTGGTTGTCTCGTTCTTTGTTGTGAACAACAACAAAAAGGACACCCCATATCATTTGGATTAAGACCTTCAAAAGTTGAACACTAAGTTGAGACACTGTCAAACTCCCTGGTCATCCTTACCAGCAAGATGGTCAAAGAGACTAAATTGTATGATGCGTTGAGCATCAAGCCAGAAGCGTCGCAGGAGGAGATCAAGAAAGCTTACAGGTGAGTTCACACAAACAGTGATTCCTATCTTCGAGTCAACCCATTAACAATTCCATAGGAAAGCAGCGCTCAAATGGCATCCTGACAAGAACAAAGACAACCCACAAGCCTCGGAAAAGTTCAAAGAAGTTTCGCAAGCCTATGAGGTTCTGTCCGATCCTGAGAAACGAAAAGTATATGATCAATTTGGGCTTGAATTCCTGCTTCATGGAGGAAGTGCAGAACCACCGCCAGGTGCAAGTGGCATGCCTGAAGGCTTCGGAATGCCTGGAGGAGGCTTTAGCGGATTTGGAGGCATGCCAGGTGGAGGGACGCGGTTTCACTTCCAAACAGGTCCTGGAGGTGGTGCTAGCGGCTTCAATTTCAGCAATGCAGATGACATCTTCAAGAACTTTGCTAAGTCCGGGGCGGGTGCCAGCGGCGGTGACGATGATGACGATATCTTCAACATACTGAATCGCATGGGAGGCGGTGGTGGTATGGGCGGTTCACCATTTGCCAATATGGGTGGAGGTCGGCGCACTGCATCAAGTCGACAAGCACCGCGTCAAAAGACCCCAGAAGTTACTGTCGTTGAACGTCCATTACTACTGACAATGGAAGAGCTCTACAAAGGCACACACAAGAAGATGAAGATCAAGCGAAAAACATTCGATGAAGCGACCGGTAAACGATCAATTCAAGACAAGATACTTGAGATGGACATTAAACCAGGTCTAAAAGCGGGTTCAAAGATAAAGTTCCAGGGAGTTGGCGATCAAGAAGAGGGCGGAAGCCAGGATCTTCATTTTATTGTTGAACAAAAACCTCACACAACATTACAACGTGATGGTGATGACATCAGGACAACTGTCGAAGTTCCACTGAAGGAAGCCTTAACTGGTTGGTCCAAGCAAGTTACAACCATCGATGGCAGGAATTTGAATGTCAGTGGCTCAGGGCCTATTCAGAATGGCTTCGAAGAGAGGTTCCCTGGTCTTGGTATGCCTCTCAGCAAGAAGCCTGGTGAACGTGGTGACTTTATAGTTGAGGTCAAGGTTGTCATGCCAAGGAGCTTAACAGCTGAACAGAAGAGGAAATTGAAAGAGATCCTATGAGTTGGCATAAATATACATTTTGATGTCCACCCATGTTCAAGTTTGACTGGCCTTGACCCTCGGCGCTATGACCCTTGACGACGTACGATTTTAAATGCCGGATATGACAAAATAGAAACATCTAAAACAAATTGCCTGGCACCAGCCATGCTCCAGCACAATTCTGAACAACATTCTCATATGATGGAAATCCCCAATCAAGACTTGTATCGTGGAGGCCATCTGAGAACATCGGCAGCAACATATTCTTTTTGCAATAATCCATTGCAATACTCATGAAAATGAATTCCAATGACCTTGCACTTCAGGCGTTCTTCGGATTGACACACATTCTCCTTCATAGCCAGACAACTTCCACCAACGAGTACCCGGAAAGCAACATTATCTCAGCTAGCCCGCCCGCAAGTCGATGAGACGAATCCTATGATATCTCTCCTGTCAAGGAACTGGCTAGCACTTCCTACCCCTTCAGCTTTCCTCTCGGTTTCGAGAACCTCTTGCGTTTTATTTGAACAGGAGTTGAAATGGTATTAACTATTGCATGGACCCTTTTACTTTTGCTTAGTGAAATTCTTTTCACGGTGATTAGGAATGTATATCGTTTACGGGAGCGATGTTGTAGGTACAATGGACGGTACATACAATACTGTATGTAGTTGGGTCAATGGAAATCACAATCAATACCAAAAATCATTGATACTTTTGCATAGATAATTATTGGGTAGTTATCTGGTGTGTGTTTTTTCTTTTCTTTTCTTTTTTTATAAAGATAAGATGCTGGTTCGAAGTGTACAGTAATGGCGGGCATGTAATCAGATATAACAGAATAGAAGAGGACGGAGAACAATATTGTTGTACATTTTGGTATCTGGCCATTATTCTAATTTCATTGACTTTTTTTTGGTTCGTTCGTTCGTTTCATCTATCATTCTGGACATACAGAGAAGTCTTTTCTTCGTTTTGCTCGATTGTTCTGACCCCCTGTCCAACCAAAGACCAATGAACCCCGAAGCCTCTCCCAAACCATAATTCATTCCAAAACAATCATTGACTAACTTTCTCATGCCTTCCAAGCACTCACAACACAGACCACGTCTTCGTCTTCCACTCGGTGACCCAGACCAACTCTCTGCGGAACATGTTTCGCACTTGCGCCCCAAACCAAAGCATATTTAAATGTATCTTTTAACGTTCGATGGATCTGGTCACATACATCTTCGATTGTTGAGTTGGAGCGAACGATCAATGCTTCGGAGAAATCGGGGTCGATGCCTTGGCTGAGAAGGGAAGGTTGGGTTAGTTGAGGGGCTTTAAGGAGATGGTGGGTGAGAAAGGGGGGAATTTACCGTTTTGTGTAGATTCGAATCAGTCGGAGTTCTTGCCAGCAGCGGTCGACGACATCTTGAATCCCAAGATCGAGTTCGCAGGACATTACGACTGTATTGGGTTCGCGGGCGAGCTGGTCGAGGAAATCCAGAGAGACGGAATCAATTTTGTTGTAGACGTAGAGACTGGGATGGGAATGAAGTATTAGGTTGAGGGGTTGATGTAAGGTTAGAATGGCTTACCATCTAATGTATTTACGGTGGTCTTTCATGATGACGTCGATGAAGTCGTCGACGGTTGCTGTCAAGTTAATGGGTTAGCATGGAAGGTAATGTGATTTTGCGAAAGCTTGGACGTCCGTAAATGTCGTACCGTATTCATCTCGTACGAGGACTTCACAGTTTAACATCTTGTAGTCCCGTAGAATATTGTATAACATCTTCTCGTCCAGGTACTTTGGTGGACTTTGGAAAGTGATCTTCATTCCACCAGCCTTTTTTTGCTTGAGGTATATGTTGCTAGGATTTGTCAGGTTCTATCTTCGAACGTAGGAATGATATCCTACGGAGGTTCTCTGTTCAGTCTGATGCCAACAGCTTCCAATTCTGCTTCTAACTGAGCTCGTTGTTCTGCTTTTTTTGTGGCGTCCAACACCATCAGGATTAGATCACTCGTCTAAATACGGAGTTAGATAATTCCGTAGAGAAATTGGCGGTATTATTCACCTTTGCAGCAGATATGACTTGTCTACCCCGACCTTTGCCCTCGGAAGCACCTTCAATAATACCAGGAAGATCCAATATCTGAATCTCGGCTCCTCCGTATTCGAGCACTCCTGGAATGGCGGTCAAGGTTGTGAAAGCGTAAGCTGCAACTTCAGATTTGGTTTTGGTGATTTTTGACAGAAAGGTTGATTTGCCGACTGATGGGAAACCAACCAACGCGATTCTCGCATCGCCGGATTTGCTCACGTCAAAACCTGTCCCGCCCCCTGACCCGGCACCAGGTTGAGGCTCGAGGAGTTGCGCTCTCAGACGAGCAAGCTTGCTGTTTGTTCCTAGTCAGTGGGTAGTTCTGGGTCAGGCGCAACGGAATAGCAAAAAACAACAAAGACAGGGGTTCATTGACCCGGCAGTCTTATCGACAGTCGTCCGAGACTTCTCCATTTTCGATCCATCCGCTTCATGTATTTGATGAGCATATCTCCCATGAGTTGAAAAGACCCAAAAGATACCAAAGCTTAGATGAAGAAAATAAGGCTCCTCCATGATTTTATATGTTGACAAACGAAATATTGAGAAGTTTGTAGAAAACTCACCCCTTCAGAAGACCCAAATGATACTCTGTAGGACTTAATTTAGATAAAGATTGTTAGACGGCCATCTGATGTCGTTCAACTCACCTGTAGCCTTATTCTCTGTCCTGAGTTAGTGCCAGCGTTCATAGGTCAAGAAAAAGATCAGCATACTCTGCGTCCTCTTCATCTCCTCCTCAATCCTGGGCAAAATGAAATCAGCGTTCTTTCTTGATCAATGAATCAGATTTCAACTCAGATGACATCCTTATACTAGCAACTTGGTCCATAGAGACGTCTAAAAATAGCCATCCTAGGTGCCAACGGTCGAAATTGAAGAGTTCTGGTAGTTCTTGAATATCTGGGTAACGCCACTCACTCCTTGATTTTCTCTGTGATGTTCACCATCTTGGCGACTTATCTCACGGTCTACAGGATAAGTATTCCAGCCAAGATGGAAGTTTGAAGCCCTACGGAGGCACTTCGTTGTTGTAGAAAACCAAGAGCGGAGATGTACTATGAGATGAAAGTGCGGAACCGCCAATGACTTGTAACCAAAAGGCGGCGGCCTTGGCACTGAAGCCGTTTCCGAAGAAATCAAAAGATGTGAGTGATTCTTTCTAACAACATCGCCGTCAACTCAGCCAGATTGCATATAAAACTTGATTTCGTCTGCAGGAGATAGGGATGTCTGCGTAGTGGGTTGCAGCTTCGGCTGCAACAGTTCCTCACACAAGCGGTTGCTTGACAACGGGTCTCATAGATACCCAAGGAACTACAAGAGTTAGCCCACTATGCCTCCCAAGCCAAAGACTAAGAATGACCCAATTCCTGGGGCGACGGCCATGCCTGTCGCAGAAGTTATTGGATCCCCAGGGAACGCTGCAGCCGCCATAACAAATTATGCGGAGATTCAAGGGAACGAAATAGAGGCACTTCGTTCAATATATATGGTAGATTTCCGAGATCTGGAGAGCAAGCCAACGGCATGGAACGTGAGTATATCTAAAGAAAGCCATGTGATTGTGATATTCACTCACGTCAAACAAACAGAGGCCCGCCGAGAAAGCGTTTAGCTTACTACTCAAGGCACCGTCGGATGAAGAAGTTAACCTCACTTTGACCGTGGATTTGCCTTCAACTTACCCCAAATCACTTCCAAAGCTCAAAGTTGACGGTGTCGAGAATCTTAGGTCTTCGACCAAGAAGAAGGTCCTGAAGATTGTTTCCGATGTCCCTAAAAGCCTTGTTGGACAGGAGATGATTTTTGATATTGCCTCTCAGATTGCTGATGTGCTCGACGAAGCAGCACAGGCAAGAGCTAAGAATCCGGGACTATCAAGCCTACAAGAAGAGCGGCAGGTACAAGAAGCAGAACTTAGGTTGAACGCCCAGAAAGCGGAGCAGCAATTCCAAGACGAGGAACAGGAAAAAATGCATCGAAGGGCTGATGATCTTCAGATCATTCTTGACGATAAGATGAAGGCAAGACAGGCCCAAGAGCGTCATTTAGAAGGCCTTGATGGCATCAATCTTGATGATGAAGTAGCGGCCTTCAATGCGGCCCATCCCGGGCTCCATCGTTACGCCGGATACACAGGAATTGATCATGCCATGGACGAATTTGACTATGTCATGGCAAACCAAAATTCAAAGGGACGAACATTCAATTTCCGCAAGGTTTCACGAGCACAAATACTGTCAGATAAGCCATACAAAAGCGTATTCCGTGTCGTGCCTATTACTAAAAACGTCCCTCATGCTGGCACTCTTGTATTGACACAAATTCAATGCCGTAATACAGATCTTGCGTCGTCTTTGACCAAAAGAATGGAACTGGAAGAGCTTTTGGACCGAGTCAAGTCTTTCAACCATCACAGCATTGCAAGATTGTTCAATTTTAAGCTCAGCCAGATTGAATTGCCCGAGACTCCTGAAGTCAAGCTTGTTATCACTACCTTGATGGAGGATGCTAACTATGGATCACTTAAAGAACTTCTGATGACGATGGGAGGAGATATTCAGGGTCATATGGTTCGAGAATACTTTGCACAGCTGGCAGAGGGCATGGAATATTATGAGCAAAGCGGCGTCGTTCATCCCGGTCTGTCTCTGAAGAACATACTTGTATTCTTTTCGGGTGGAAGTATCTCTTTGAAGATCTCTCATGGATATGCCGAAGCGTTGTCTGGGCCGCCTCCTAGTGACAAAGCGACATCTGATCCACAGCTGCCCTATTGGACACCGCCAGAGACATTAAAGGTAAATGGCGGACGAAATCTTAAAACGGCGATTTACGAGCTTGGAGTTGTTTTCTTGCAAATGTCAGTTGGCATGGACATCAAAAGCAGATTCACGTCCTTCACCGATCTCATCCAAGAAATCTATCTCAAGCCCATCTTTCAAAACACCGTGCATGAGATGATGTATCCTGACCATCGACTTCGAATCCGTGCTTTCAAAGTCATCACGTCTGGTCTTCTACAGAGCTATGGTCCGCTTGTCGAACTAGATCCACTCCGAGATTTCAGCGACCCTTCTGAGGCTACTCCTGAAGCTATTCGAGAACGGCTTGAACGTGTACGCCGTGACTCATTCCATGCTATCGGAAATCAGACCCGATATGCAAGAGATTTCAATGAAGTGAAATTGCTAGGAAAAGGCGGCTTTGGGGAAGTCGTTAAAACCAGAAACAAGCTTGACAATCAGTTCTACGCCGTCAAAAAGATTGTATCAAATTCCGAAGATGCTCTTTCAGAGATCATTCCCGAGATCGTGTTACTGAGTCGGATCAACAGCCTACATGTTGTACGTTATATTGCAGCCTGGATCGAGAAAGAGGATGTAATAGATGCTGAAGATGAAACCACAACTAGTGGCTTTGGGACAGAGCCTGCTGGCACCGGCACAGGCACCGGCGCCTTCGACCCATTCTCTGATATCCCAAGCTCTCGGCATGACTTCATGAGCTCTAGCAACCTTGATAATATCGAGTTCGCTCTTGACACTGACGACGAAGATATCGAAGATGGAGGTGATGAGACCAGTGACGAATCCGAGTCAGAAGAAGACCTGCCTGACGTGAAGACTTTCGCTTTCCAACGAGGCCGTCAGCGTCGAGATTCAACGCCACAGAAATACATACTTTACATACAAATGGAATTTTGTGAGAAAAATACTCTGAAACAACTCATTGAAGGAGGCCTCTGGAACGATGTATCCGAATGCTGGCGTCTGTTCAGACACATCATTGACGGTTTGACGTACATCCATGGCGCTGGAATAATACATCGAGACCTCAAACCGGAGAATATCTTCATGGACAAGATGAACGTTGCTCGTATCGGAGATTTTGGGCTTGCAACGACAGGGCAATTTGCTTCCGTAACTGGCACGGGTATTCGAAACAAAGGCACTGAAATGGACACAACCAGCATTGGTACACGCCATTATATTGCTCCAGAAGTTGCAGCTTCGCGTCTTGGGCAATACACCACGAAGGTCGATATGTATGCTCTCGGAATCATTCTGTTTGAGATGTCTGTCGAGCTTAAGACAAGCCATGAACGAGATCAGCAATTGAGTGCAATACGACATAAACACCATACTTTACCCCCGATCTTCCAGAAACCTGACAAGATTGTCCAGGGTGATGTCATACTTGAGCTTATTACTCACGAACCAGAAGCTAGACCCTCGGCATCTGAACTGGTAGAACGCAAGGATATGCCATGGTCAGACGATGAAGATGAACTTACCAAACTGCTGGCACAGCCTGACTCCCTTGAGTATAAGAGATTTGTCGATATTCAGTTCAAGCAAGAGGCAACTCAAGTCCAGGATCACCTTTGGGATCGGTTATCGCAAACAAGCGTGACGCCGGAATATTTGTTAATGGCACAGAAGGCCCGCGAGACACTCACGGAGATTTTCAAGCGACATGGAGCATATTGCATCGATGCGGAAGAGGTATTTCCTGCCTCTGCACACTATGATGATGCTGCCAAAATACTGGATCCCTCTGGCCTTGTTCTTCAACTTCCGTACGACTTGACCCTTGCCAATGCACGTCTACTTGCACGTCATGATCATGGGCTTCCGAAAACCTTTAGTTTTGGCAATGTATACCGACAAACGACGAGGGGAGGGCGACCACTTCAAATGGATGAAGCTGACTTTGATATAATATCCCGAAACACCGGAAACTTCGCTCTCAAGGAAGCCGAGGTGCTGAAAGTACTTGATGAGATCAGCTACGCATTTCCTCAGCTTAGATCACAGAGCTGGGCCATACATATTAATCATGCAGACCTTCTGGACCTTATTTTCGAATATTGCCGGATTCCAAAGCAAAAGTGGGCTCTAGTCAAACAGCACCTGGCAAACCTAAATCTGCCAAATAACACCTGGTCAAGAATAAAAGCAGATCTCCGTGATCCACGCTTCAACCTGTCATCAAGTGCCCTGGATGAATTAGGACGTTTCAATATCACCGGGACATTGGCACATACTCGCGAGGCTATTGAATCCATACTCACAAACACTCAGCAAGTCAATAGACTTCCTCAAATATTTAGTCGACTTTCGGCGATTTTCACGTACAATCAGAGATTCAAAGTCAAGCGTCCAGTCCTACACAACCCCTTGGCCTGCTACAGTGAGAACCTATACAAGGGCAGCATACTCTTTCAACTTATCATTGATGCCAAGAAAAGGAGGATCGTCTGGGCCGTTGGGGGCCGCTATGACAGACTTATCGAAGAGTTCATGATCAAACGCTCCCCTTCGCAACCACGAGCTGTTGGGTTCCACTTGAACATTGAAGAGATCTACCGTGCCCTCGTCAAAGCCGAAGAAGCCAAGGCTGCTAATAAGCGAGGGAACAAGAACCATACGCTCGAAGAAGCAAAACCGAAACGGACGGACGTGCTCATCACAAGTTTCGATCCAGAAATCCTCCATACCTCAGGCATTGAAGTCCTTCAGAACCTCTGGGAGCACGATATAAGTGCCGACCTTGCTGCCATGGATGATCTGGACGAACCCCACTCGTGGACCATCGTCATCCGCCAGGACACTAGCGCCGTTGGGGAACGCTCCTATAAGATTCGCAGCTCCCAGAAGAGAGAAGAAGTCGACGTCTCTGCCAGCGACCTTGTCAACTACATCAAAAACGAACTTCGCCTCCGCGACAACATCACAGGCGGCAACGAGCCGCCCTCCCTCCTCCGTCAACCCTCCCGCCCTGACACTAACATCACCACCGCCTCCGGCGGCACATCCGAACGTGAAATCCAAGTCCTAACCCCACAGCACCGATCCAAAAAGACCAACCGCCGCAACATCATTGACGCCGCCATTGCCGGAGCCCGAGACCTTGCATTCCAATCCGCCGACGAAGCTCCCATCGCCGCTATCGAACTCACATCCGACCACGTACTCGAATGCCTTCGCGAAACACGTCTCTCCGATCCCGAATCCTGGCGTACCTTTTTACAGTCCGCACCCCTCACGGAACAGAAGTACTTGGGACAATTACATGAAATGTTAAAGGAGTGGGCCGGACAAGGACGTAGAGCGGCTTGGGTATTCAATTATCGAACCAAAGCTTGTGTTTTCTATGATTTGGGGAAAGGGGTGAATTAGGTACAGTAGATGGGGAAAAGAAAAGATTGTAAATACAATCAAAACATCAGAACCCCCGTATCGGCGGAAGGAGAGAGGGTGTCCCCCAACCTCACGGATAATCTAGATTGAAATGATATTTAACGAACGTTGATGAATGTTGTTTTGTTTTCTTTGCATATTGCATATATGTTTGTCTTGGTAATGAGGGAAATAGCTCGGTTTGGAATATTGAAGAAAAGGACATGTACAACCGAGGTTTACGGGATACCTTTTATATCGAACGATGCTTTTCACAAAATGAGCATCAATCTATGTTTGGACACATTGACTTGAGAAAGGTTTAGTTTTGGTTTTGGTTTTGGTTTCTCATGGTTGATCTTTATACAATGAAGGATTGATGTACTGTACTAAACGTTCATGCTAGTCATAGCAAGATACCCATTTCCTTTCATATCCTGTTTCCCATGATTTAGAAGACCTCGACGATTCAACTACCTGGTTCTTCCTTTCGGTATTCAGGTGGGTTCGGAGGATAGATGTTCTGTGTCAACCATTTAGTTGTGTTCACCTCCCTGACTTTTGGTGAGTTCGTCGATGTGCTTGTCGAGTTCCTCGAGGTGCTTTCTTTGCTCGGCAAGTTTTTTCTTGAGGGACAGGAGCCTGTGTAAAAGGAGAAATTGCATTAGCATTCGAATTTCGTGATAGTGCTTGGATGTTCTGAGTGATTATGGATGACCAAGGGTGCTGTTGGCAGTGCAACAAATCTGCGCGCTCAGCTTCGCTGCGGTTTCGGCTTCGGGGGATGATTAGGTGTCAAATAACGTCGAACATGGGTAGATGTGGAAACCAAATGGCCTGGGACATGCTTACTTTGTTCTCTCTTGTTCCTTAATGTATCGCAGTTCTTCAGAAGCTTCGCGCTTGGTGAAAGCATCACTGTCGGAATTAGCCGCTTGATCCGTGAAGGACAGTGGAAAAGTGTTTCATGAGCAGCAAGACTTGATATCGAGACATCCCAGACGTATCAAGTCCGGTAACCCAGAGTAATGTAGGCTTGTTGAGGGAGCATTTCACCCACCTGGCTGCTGAGCCTCCCGCTCTTGGAGCTCCGGTGTCTCCTTCAGCTGCACGGACGGAAGCCATTGAGAAGGATCTTGTTGTGATGGGAGTGTTTACTCTTGCGAGTCTGATGGTCGATTGACGAAGCATTTTGAATAGATGATGATAATACTGAGGAGTATGAGATGCGGGTGAGATTAGGTTAAGTAGATCTATGGGTTGTTGATCTATGATGGGGTGTGGTGTGATACCTCAGTCAAGTGATTGATTGCTCGGTAATAGCTTCGAAAGTTTCGCAGGGAATTGGAGTGAGCGGCCAGCGTCATAAGGTATTTTTGGTCTTTACGGGCTGCCGTAGAAGCTTCTCTATAGTATGTACCATTACGGCGGTTCATACGGCCACTCGATGAACAAAAGCCAGCACGGCTATCACGATAACTACGATGATGATGTATATCCACTTTGTTCAATCCCGTGCAGTAGATCTATACTCTGATATACCGAAAATACATTAGATGCGTGATGTCTCTATGTATCGCCCGTCAACTTATGTCCGACATTAAAACATGCAATGCTCTACTCAGACAGAGCAAGGCGGAGGCACTATGTTCATATTCCTGTGTAAATCGCATGTTGCGGGGGCCGCACAGGCGGACATGGGATGGATCCACAGTATCTCTTTGTTAAAGACAGGCAACTTGTGCGATGATGATGATAATACATAGTACCCTTCCGTACAGCCAGCCGCGCGGATGTTGTCTTGCAATTAGCGGATCCAAAACTTGGAAGTGCTGTTAACTCGGAGCGCACATCAAACGCGTGGACTGTTTTGAAACAATCAATAGCCGTTGCTAGGATGCCTATGGCAGAGGCTGCATAGAGCCTCTGTACAAATACGCACATGAGCGAGAGATGGCGGCAATCACGTGATATACAATACGGTATTATACCCTACCTGTACAACAATGCACATAGGAAGAAAAAGGACGGTGAAGAGTCAGGTAAAATTGGGCACCTGTGACGTTGATGTCGTATGGTACGGTACAGTACTAATTTGCTCTCTGTTGGAGCAGTCGATGAAATGTCCTCGTCTGTTTTTGCCCGAGTGATGTATAAAGCACTTATGGTTTCTGTCGTTCACCGTAGCAATTTCCTTTGACTCTTCCTACCCAGAGGATTATGCGATTTCAGGTGCCCGGCGTCCTCTAACTTCCCCCAAGGGTGAAAAAGAAACTGCGCAATCATCATCGCCTAACCATACAACCGTAATCCCCCCCAAATTGCCCCAAGTCAACACTCCTTCCCGCCTTTCTCCCACCTAAAAAGACCAGAAACTCCAACTCATCAACACAACCCCTCAATCCAATAGTCAACTTTCCACATTGCACTCCCTTGAATTTCACACGCTATTTACGAACCTCACTTTCAAATCGAACAAAAGACTTCCTCGTACTTCCCAAAACCTATCGATCGTCACTAATACTCTACATCATCCTCCCTTCCGTGGTAAGTTCGATTCACTCCCTCCCTCGACTGTTCTTGGAGCAGCCTGTCCGTTCCGCCTCGTCTCGCTTCGATACGCGCATCAATGTACCATCCTCGACAATATTCGCGATCCTGTCAAAGATAGTGAAAACTGCGTCTTGGGACATCTATGAGCATGTCGGTGGAAGTTCACAGTGAGGCGATCGTAGTAGCCACCTCATCTCGCGTACGAGCTTGATCCTGCAGCCTTTGACATCACCGATCTTCCACAGCCGCCATACCGCGACATCCATCTCCGACAACGAATCTCATGCGCCCGATCTTTCATATTCTATGTTAAATTGGCGGTTTCATTGACTCCGAAAGCCACATTCGCCCCTTTACTGACATCTTGCATCTGTAGATATCCTCAATCTGTCAACATGGGTGTCGAAGAATCCGTCTATCTGGCAAAGCTCGCCGAGCAGGCCGAACGTTATGAAGGTAAACTCCGCAAACGACATCTCATCTGCGAGTATCAGTGGCTGATTTCCTCGTAGAAATGGTTGAGAATATGAAGGTTGTTGCCTCCGCAGACCAAGAGCTATCTGTCGAGGAGCGAAACCTTTTGTCCGTCGCTTACAAGAACGTCATTGGTGCCCGACGCGCATCATGGAGAATCGTCACATCCATCGAGCAAAAGGAAGAGTCAAAAGGCAATGAGGCTCAAGTTGGTCTGATCAAGGAATACCGCCAAAAGATTGAAGCCGAGCTTGCCAACATCTGCGAGGACATCCTTGCTGTCTTGGACAAGCACTTGATCCCATCTGCCAAGACCGGAGAATCAAAGGTCTTCTACCACAAGATGTAATCATTATCTGCACACTCATGGAAAACAGGGTACTGACACCTTTGCAGGAAGGGTGACTACCACCGTTACCTCGCTGAGTTCGCTCTCGGCGACAAACGAAAGGATTCCGCAGACAAGTCTCTTGAGGCTTACAAGGCTGCCACCGAAGTTGCACAGACCGATCTTGCACCAACGCATCCAATCCGTCTTGGTCTTGCCCTGAACTTCTCTGTCTTCTACTACGAGATCCTCAACTCACCCGACCAAGCCTGCCATTTGGCCAAGCAAGCATTCGACGATGCTATTGCCGAGCTTGACACCTTGTCAGAGGAGAGCTACAAGGACTCCACTCTCATCATGCAACTCTTGAGAGATAACTTGGTATGCCCACTATACCTCAGACCATCTGTTGCGCATTACTGACAGTAACACAGACCCTCTGGACATCATCCGAGTCTGAACCACAGGCTGAGGCTGCTCCAGCTGCTGCTGAGCCAAAGGAGGAAGCAGCTGCCCCAGCCGCCGAGGCCGAGAAGACCGAGGCATAGAAGATGACTATGAATGTCCCGAAACCTACGGAAGAACCCAAACAAAAAATGACGTCCGTTATGGCAGTAGATGTGTCTATGCTTCTTCTCTCTTCTGGTTTTAGTCATTTTCGCCTAATCAGTGGTGGTATATGACACGATATCAGCGCGGGGTGCGGGATCAGGTTTGCAATAGTTTTACCTTAACCTAGACAACAAGACAAAGAGTCCAGATACTAAATCAAAAACACGAGAATAACTCGAATGAGATTCCTGCGTAGCTGTTTTCCGTACGTCACGTGAGCACTGCTGTTCCTGTAGCCTCCAATCAACCTCATCCACAGCATGCCAAAACCCAAGAGCCAAGACTATCCATCCAGCCTGCTATCGACAGTCACGTTCATTCATTCAGTCATCCCAAGACCACTGACCTAGCTACCTAGCAAGCTAGATACCTAGATACCTAGATGAACAAATACGATCCTTTCATTTCCTCAGCTAGATGAGTAACATCTAATTAGAGAACATGCCAATGTCAATTAAATGTACCGTAATATAACTTACCCTATATCTACCTATGTAGTTATATGTATATGTATATGTAGTTATATCTGGGTAGATTGGAATGTATGTTATTTTATTTGTTAACATTGACCAGGATATTCAGTCACAGATTGGTCTTTGCTGTCTTTATCATGTTACAATTAAAGTACAGGACTATTTCGGTATCTGGAGAAGGTACAACAGTACATTACATTGTATGCGTCTGATACATGATTACCTAGTCCTGTTGACTGGGATTCTCTGAAGGAAAACATAGTCTGAATGGAATGGCTCTGAGAGGTCGATGTATCCCTATCCATTTCATTCAATTCCCATTCCCAACTGCGTGGGATTTTACCCGTCCGTCCATCCGTCAACCCATTTTCATTGCCAACATTGGTCCGATTGATTTGCTGAATAATGTAGCAAGCCATTCGTAACAATATTTTAGATACCATCTCTGGTTTTGTGCCCTGTGCGGTCTTCCGCGGAATAGGACGAAGATACTTCTATCGTCTACCCATGAAACTTCTATAGAAGTCGTCGACTGCACCAGCTTGATTTCCGGCGCCGCCGTATCCGTTTCCATACCCACTGAGATCTCGACCAGCCTTCTGGGCAGTGGCGATCTTTGCTTGGAGGGCCGAAGTACCTTGGTCGATGGCTTGGAGTTGTGTGAGGTGAGAATTTAGGATACGGACAATTTGGGAGATCTATGGGTGAAGAAAAAATTAGCTCATATGTTAGACAAGGGGAAGGAAGGATTTCGCTTGGTGATGAGACGCATTGGGAACTCACAGGTTCATCGGATTTTGTTTGCTTTGATAATGAGGCGCTTGCCGTGTTGATATCTTCGATCATCGTGGTTAGGTCCTTGCCCATGTCTTCGAGTCGATCTGAGAGCTTCTCGGCAAGTTTATACCTAAGACCAAGTTAGCATTAGCTACTCCTCCAAAACGAAGCAGAAAGGTTGCATACGTTCTCTCTCTTTCCTGGTCTACTCCTTGCAAGGCTCCATCACCGCCAATACCTTTGCCCATCATATCATCCACTTCTTTCTCGTAACGGTCCAGCCAACTACTCAATTCATCCTGTTGGTTCTCTACAGCAGTGAGTTGCATCTCAACACTTGAAGTTTGCTTTTCAGCAGTTGCAGTTGCAACATATAGCTTCGAAATTTTGGCCATGTTCTCAACAAGTATCTGATCCCAGGTTGCCACTTGTTCAGCCTGGGCTTGGAATTCCTTTTGATACTTGGTGAGATCCGTAGCCCACCGAGTGATGATCTCATCCATGGTCTTGTTTTTAAGACGAGACTGAGATGGGGGTAAGGGTCCTGTGATGGACGCGTTGAGGTTGGTAGTTGGTGCCGACGGTCCACTTGCTGTAGTTGTAGATGTTGACGCAGTGGTACCTGCTGGCACTGCGGAAGTGGCAGGCGTCGCCGTTTTGCTTCCAGCATCGGTCGCTGTTGAAGTCGTTGGCTTTGGGGCAAAGAGACTTGGGGCTGATGTTGCAGACGTTGTAGCTGCTGAAGCTGACGGAGCAGAAGTCGTCGTTTGTTGTCCAAGTCCGCCAAATAGCCCGCCAGAAGGTGCTGGAGTAGAAGAAGACGGAGCTGCGCTCGATTTGTTCAAGCCGCCAAATAGACCGCCCGAAGGAGGAGCACTAGTACTTGCAGCATTGGAAGTAGGGGCAGATGATGTTGGTCCAAAGCCGGAGAAAGCTGGTTTTGGTGCTTCTGCTGGCTTTTGTTCCGCAGGGTTTGCAGCAGGTTTGCTAAAGCTGAAAGACGGGGCTGCTGCAGGTGTACTTGAGGGCTTAGCGCTAAACAACGTTGATGGAGGTTGAGTTGCTGAAGAAGCTGGGGTCTCATTTGGCTTCGCGCCGAAAAGAGCAGATGTAGGTTGACTTGCAGAAGGAGCAGCACTCGTGGTCGATGGAATCGAAGCAGCAGAAGCTCCTCCTACATTGCCGAAGAGGTTGGAAGTACCAGAAGGCTTGGGTGCTTCTGCAGATTTTCCTGCGTTGCCAAATTGAGACGGTATAGAAGCACCCGAGGACGCAGGAGGCTGACCAAATAGGCTAGGGCCACTTGGGGCTGGGTTACTTCCAAATAGCCCGCTACTCGGTGCTGCCGAAGTAGTCGTTGGTGCCTCACTTGGTTTTTGGCCAAATAACGACGGAGTGGAAGCAGTAGAAGGCTTTGGTCCTCCTAGGCCTCCGAACAACGATCCAGCAGAGGCGCCGCCTGCTGAGCTAGATGGAGGTGGTCCGGCTGGTGTCGTAGATCCAAAGCTGAACCCAGTAGATGGCTTATTTGGGGCAGGAGTGGTAGAACCAAATGTTGGCGCAGTACCTGTTGAGCTGCCAGCATTGCCAAATAACCCACTAGCCTGTGTTGTTGTTGGAGGTTTTGCAGGTGTTCCGAAATTGAATGTATTTTGCTTAGGCGCTTCGTCCTTCGTCTCTGCTGGTTTCTGTCCAAGATTACCGAAAGAAAAGGTAGGTGCTGCTCCCTTGTTATCACCGCCTGCAGAGCCTCCTGCACTTCCAAACAGGCCGCCGCCCGATGGCGTATTCGACCCCGATCCAAACAATGTAGATCCTGATGTGTTGCCAAATAGATTTGAACTAGGAGCTGAGCTTGAGGCTGGAGTGCCTCCAAAGCTGAACTTTGGAGCTTCAGACATGGTGGAGGACGGAGGATTTCACTCGAGGGCAGATGCGATATGTCAGAGCGCAGCAGACGCTCGCTTCGATTGTGACGGTACGAAAAGATCTTGTCTTAAGCCGGGACAATTGTACTCCGTCTTTCAGGGCACGGTAAGTGTCACTATGAAGGCTAGCCGTCGTCAGCTGGAGCCTCAGAGCAGCAGGTGATATTGAGACTGCAAACGCAATTGTAATCATAAACTGGTTGGTATCTTTCCTGGAGGGAAACTTTTAATTCCTAAGGTAAGTTGACGCGCTGGTTGATAATGCGCGAAATGTGGAGAAGTTACAGTACTACAATCGCCAGACGACGTTGAAGCTCTTATTCAGATCCTTCGATATTTGAATGTCATGTGAATACAGGTTTCCCTACTACAACGTTTCATTCTGAGGCGTCCTGGTCAGAAACAACTATGCAGACGTCTAACTAATCTTTGGCCCCATCTGGAGCAAAGTCTGCAATGCTAGCTCCCAGGGCAGGGACCGCTGCTCTGCGATGTAGCTGGAGAAGATATCCAGTTCGCAAAGTCGCATATAGAAGATATTCGGTCCATGCCAGCCAGTCTCACCATGCGGCTTCCTATACATCTCCTTGCGGTGCTATCGCAACTGAACTTGATCGAATTGCTCCTCAATTTGAGATAGATGCAACCCAAGTAGAGATCTTAAAATCCCCTAGCTCGTTCTACGAAACACTGAAGGTATGTCTAGGAACCGGAGCATCATATCACAATATATACTTATATGCCATTAGTCCAAAATCTTAAGTGCGAAGAAGCGCATCTACCTTTCCACATTATACGTTGGGAAAACTGAGAACGAATTGATTTCGACAATAGATAATGCTCTCAAGAACAACCTAGACTTGAAGGTGTCGATCCTCACTGATGTGCTCCGGGGCACTCGAGAAGCTCCAAACACGTGTTGTGCATCATTGTTGGCCAACCTTGTTGCAACACACGGCGATCGAGTCGAGATACGGATGTTTCATACACCAAACCTCGTGGGTTTAAGGAAAAGATTTATACCGCAGAGAATCAATGAAGGGTGGGGTCTTCAGCATATGAAGCTATATGGATTTGACGACGAAATAATGTTATCTGGGTGTGAGATGGTCAGCTGTGATCAATACCACATGTTCGACTGACAGCGATCTAGAGCCAATTTATCCGACGACTATTTCACCAATCGAGTTGACCGATACCATCTTTTCTCATCTAAGGATTTAGCAAACTATTTTGCTCGAATCCATAATGCTGTTTGTAGCATAAGTTTTCAGGTCCTCCCTGATCCTCAAAGCCAGCAAGGCTTTCTGCTAGATTGGCCATCCGCGAATGGCTGTCCTTCGCCGCTAGAAGACCCAGCCTCTTTTAGACAGTCTTCTCAAGAGCGCCTTAATCCGTTGATTCAACCATTCAAACAACTAAATGATTCGGAAAATCAATCTGGGCCCAGGACACTGGTCTATCCGCTCGGCCAATTCACGTCATTGTTCAAGCCGGACGATACTTCGACCGAATTCCCTGCCCTCACTCAAGTCCTATCGATGCTGTCGCAATCTCCGATATGGAAGCACTCGTCTTGGATATTTACGGCAGGTTATTTCAATATACACCCTCAGATTGCAAACTTGCTCGTCTCGGGAGCTCCTTCCGCTGTGTCGCGCGACAATGTTTGTACCGTGATTACAGCGTCGCCATGGGCGAATGGTTTCTTTGGGTCTAAAGGCATCTCTGGTATGCTGCCAGATGCTTATACTTATCTCTCAGCTAAGTTCCTTGAGCGCGTCTCACAGGCTGGAAAAGAAAACGGGATCAAGCTACTGGAGTGGAGGAAGGGCACAGTGGGTGAGCCCGGAGGCTGGACCTATCATGCCAAGGGTATCTGGATAACGCCACCATCCGAGCCTTCGCGACCAACATCGGAAATGCATATTACGTCGCCAGAAAATTCAGGAACTTCCGACCTAAGTAGACAATCATCTATCGGACCATCGATTACCATAATAGGCTCTTCCAACTATACAAAACGTTCTTATTCTCTAGATCTTGAGGTTGGAGCCTTGATCGTCACAGAAGATGAGGGTCTGCGAAAGAAGTTGAAAGAGGAGACGGAATGGCTTCAGGAAGATGCACGGCAAATTACTAGGCAAGGGCTCACACATGACCCCGAAAGGAAAGTCAGTTGGAAAGTGAAGATTGCCATGTGGATCGTCAGTGTTGTAGGGGGAGCCTTGTGAAAATGCCCAGTATTGTTGTACGGGCCGAAATATACTCCTATCAATGAACAGATAGAACATTTAGATAGACACCGTGTAAGAATTGTATTGCTGCTTGGGAACAAACGATTACGACAAGGACTCCGAGCTAGAACTCTTCAAGAGTATATCCCCTGAATGAATGTAATATGCAGTTAGCCATCAAACTGTCTAAGTCTCACCTTGCGAGACAAGTAACTTTATAGCAGGATGGATTGAGTCTGGATATTCAAATCATCGACCCAACGTAACATCTGAGGAATTGAAGTGGCACTACCCTGTATGCGTCCAAGGTTGATACTGGTCGGGTTCAAGTCGAAACGCGATATAATTTTATTCCCGCGCTGTGCTACTGTACCTCACGCCAACTTCTCCTGATCGATGGAATCTGCACAATGAATGATATAGACGACTTGGATTGTTGGTGATGAATGGTGGAATTATTTCATTTCTCGTACAGTTTTCCTGCGTCTCGTACGATTCTTCCCATTCCCAACACCATCGCGGCTCTGTCCTGGCCGCCCCTTCTCTCGAACATCTAACATGCTACGATTGCGACGTGGCTATACGGGCGCCCGACCAGCTCCAACGACCGACTTCTTCAAGGCGATATTCCGCTTGTATGGTCTGCATCATTGCAGGCGTTTTTCAAGTACGAGTGACGTTGCCCCTGGCCGGATCATCCCTGTCCCAGTGGGCGGTAACGGTCACGTAGAAATAGAGTAAGGCTACCTTTAGCTTTTGGATACAATATGGATCTAATCGAGACTCGACAGAGTGCTGCCCCCTTTAAAACCATCACCGCCGTCTTCGCCCCAATCGTTATTGATCCATCTTCCATCCGGTCCCCTCGCCGACGCGGGCGGTTTAGTTTCATCCGAATCGTCTTCAAACAGAACACGCCCTATACAAAATGTGCTATCTTCTATGCTGCCAAACTCTCCTATTCTCACAATTCACTATCGTCTCTCGTCGTCTGATCATCGATTTCCTCTACCCATTCATGACACCTTTACCGCCTTCGACCATATCTTTAAAGACCTTATTCCCAACATGATTCCCCGGAGCACGTCCACATCCGACCCTTTGATCGGAGTCTACGGCTCCCATATAGGCGGCTCTTTAGCCCTCTCCCTCGCGTTGACAGAACCGACTCTCCTCCACGCTTTGGCAGTCTACTCCCCTCTGACAACATGGGTCGATCTCGAAGATTCCGATATATCGAACATCCCCAGCCGATACCTTTCATCTGCTTCAACTCATACCCGCTCCTCAAGATATCCTACAAAAGCCGATCAACTCCAATCCCTAACCCAAGCCGCCCTCCATCTCCGTCAACTCCGTCACTCTCTCTTCCCTAAACCCGAGAACTACTTCGACGTATTCGCTAGCCCAGCTTTATTCTTACGTAGCGCACCGCGAGACTGTCCACCTGAGACCGGAACCCTAGACCACAAGCTCGACAGCCTCGAACTCACAGACCATTCCCCGACCGCTTCCGCCTCCTTACTATTCGATTCTATACATTCAATACCTAAACGCCGCCGCACCCTAAAACGCTGGCCCCCGTATTCCCCCACTCGCTCTCGCTCCTCTTCCCCTCTCCACCAAGAAACATTCCCCCCACCAACCCGCATCCTAATCCCATCTTATCCATTCCCAACAACAACCTCCTCCCCCTCTCCGTCCACATCCACATCTCGAATCCTGACCCACCAATCCAAAGAAATGGTCGATTTGATGCGAAGAGCATGTTTCTGGGGTCGGGAAGCAAGCTTCGCGGAGGAGAGGATCGAGTTGGAAGAAGTTTCCGTCAGGGGAGAGGAGGAGGGCGGCGATATTGGAGGTTTGGGAGTGGAAATGGAGATGGCGAGGAGGGGGGCGGAGTGGATGAGAAGTCTTTTTTGAAACGGGGGAGGAGTGAGGGCTTGGTCAGTGGGATGAGGTTGGGCGGTGATTATGGCAATCGATGTAATATACTATATGTACTGTGGTAACTTATAGAAAATGTTTCCAATTTCTACAGCATCGTATCCCTGCTTGAGGATATCCTCGACTCCTGAATCAATTCAAGTCGTTGGCATCTCACGTTACACAAAATCAATACGTACAAATAACGATAAAGGATTCAGTATGATCAATTTGATTCAATTTTTGATTTCAATTTCATTACCTCCCCAAGTCTACAACTCCCCTTTAAAGCAAAATGTTTCCCCTCCTGTCGTGAAAGTGTTGCATCTATTGTATCCCGAAAACGCCAAGTCGAAGGAGGAAATTCGCCACTTCGAATGTTCTATGTGAATGGATGGACTGAACTATGTACAATTATAAGTTTCCTCCAGGAGAAATACTGAAGAGGCGGTTTGGCAGGAACACGACTCCTGAAACCACAGGCGATCCAAATGCTTGCCCCTGCTTGCAATTTCAATGCTTCAGAGGCATGAAATCAAGTTGGAGACCGGAAAGTAGTATATTGTAGTTGAATTGAATAGGCTGGATAGTGTCGATTGGCGTGTGCGTTGCGTGATTTTCTTGGCATAATATTGACAAATGCTGTTCCCATTACCGGTCAGTGCTGGCCAGGGTAGGAAAATCGAAAAGCCCGCTACTGGTTTATAGCAGTTTCTTTTGTATTTTGACCGCCTCTTCACCATAACTTCGATCATCATCTCCTTCGACTTCCTTGAGAATCGTTTCCATTTCTTTGGCTTGTCTCTTCCATTCTGTCTGTCCCATCTTGGTCTCCCTTCGGAAGAGTTCATCGTTTGGTTTTCTGTAGCTTCCACCAACACGGTCCCATAGGGTAGTGAATTGGCCGTAGTTATAGTTAAAGTATAAGTGGTGCATAGTATGGCAAGCCGCACCATTGATAACAGGGCTGTTAGCAACGTATTCACCATCGTGGATGAAAATGGTCCAAAAGTTGATGAAGACGAACAGGATGATGTAGGCGAACTTCTGCAGCGGGAAGAGCAGAGGGAAGAGATGATAAGGCACCGATTGAGCCCAACCGTCCACAGGATGGAAGGCGTGTGAAGCGAATGGAGAGGGCATAATCCACTTGTGGTGTGGCTTGTGGAGGCGTTTATAGATGAGAGGGTGGTGAAGGCCGCGGTGAATCCAGTAAATGCAGAAATCGGTGAAGAGGACGAAGAATGGGAATTGAAGATAATTGTAAAGCGGGAATGGGGCTTCTTCTAACCCGTCGTACAATTTGGAATACCCACGGATTTCCAGCATGTAGAAGGGCACGGTCAGAATCGACATGATCGGCATGGCCTGCATGGTTTGGGCGATCTCCAGCTTGACCTGGTTTTTGAGGAACTTTGGGTGTTGGAATGTAGTTTTGTCGAAAACAAAGTGGTAACTAAGGCCAGAGAAGAGGAAGTATACTAAGATGCCGAAAAGCCTGCCATATCTTGTTAGCTGCTGCAACACCACTGGGCCGGACATGGGCACACATACCACATGATGAGGAAGAAACTGAATGACTGTCTGTAGAAATTGTCTCTGGGCAATTGACTCATGTAGGCATATTTCGATGGTTGCAGCGAGAAGTACTTTGTCGAAGGTGTGTAGTGGTAGGATGGGACAACTGTCGCGCCCTCGCGCATGCTGGACAAAGTCGCTGTTGTGGCATTGCTTGCCTGGAAAGATTGCCAGACATTGTTGGGAGCCGGCGCAGGAAGTATGGCGGCGTAGAAAGGATCGAACAAGAAGGTGTCTGTGATTTCGAGGATGACATCCATCTTGTTCAGGGCCTGCGTGGCGACTAATCGAATGGGCTGCACGAAACTGCCAGGCCTTCTGAGACAGCCCTGCCTAGGCGCTGATGGCGAGCTTGCAAGCTTTGACGGGCGGTAGGAGAAATATCTAGAAGCCGCTCAGGGCAGGTATGGGATGGGAGGGGAAGAAAAGAAGTTGAAGGGGAGAAATCGACATCATATCAAGCTAAAGAGGCGCTCACGACTTTTCGAGAAAGGAAGTTCCGGGACATTTTGTTATCAGATCAGATCAGGGCCTGTCCACAATTAACGGGGGGGGCGCATGTATTTTTTTCTTTTGAGATTGGCATGCAAAATACCTCTGTGGTCAGTCCACGCACCAAATTACCACACACCACCGGTCTGCGGCGTTAGAGCGGTCTAAGACAGATTTTTTTAGGTACAGGACCAGGTACCTGCTGCTTGTGCTACTAGGCGCCGGATACTCGGTAACGGTATTTTTAGCTGATTGTGTGGCAGCAGTGGGACCACCGAACAAGGCAACTCTAAGGAAAAGAAGGTGGCCAATCTTTCGGACTGCTCAATCCCCGGGCACTCTAAAAGTGGCGTGAACACTGATCTTCAGCAGTGAGAAGCAATGGACACGCACCACGCACTCAGGGGACCCCTGCCCCCTTTGTCACCCTCACACAAGTAGAGGGTATCGGAGATACAAATGTGCTGTGTGGACAGAAAGGGGAAATCAATTGCCCGTACTCTGTACCATACCTTAGTAATTACACATCTCAGAGTAGGCACCACTCAGAGATACCTAATCTCTCGGAATATAGAGTCGGTCCGGCATCAAACTGCGGGTTGTTAGGCACAATCAAACCTGTTGGTTCTTGCATCACGATCGTATCATTCCTGTTGTTGCTGCTCACTGTCTTACAGTTGGAGCTCCGGCTGTCCCAGACATCGCTTCAATATAAAAGACGGCCTTGTTGATCACAATTCCACCCAATGCACGTGACATCCGACTTCGGGATGCCATCTATCAAAGCAGCGAATCGATTATACTGGTAAGTAACAATCAATCAGTGCATGATGATGATGACATGGCATTTTGGATGGTACAACTTCGTGTCTTGCAACGAACATAGCATTGCTTAGTCATGGTAGATTCAGGCAAAGAGCACCAAAGTTCTGGGGTTAATTATTATATACATCCTCGCCTCGTGTGTGGCGGATCACAATTGTCTCTCGTATCTAGAGTTACCAATGTGCCAACAGTAATCTGCAATGGCCGATGATATAGTATGAAGTCTATGAGCAAAGTAGGAACTCATTTTCGTGTGCGCCGACGCAAGCACCACAGTCCGTTGTTTCGGTCTTTCCTACAGGTAGATGCTCTTAACTACTCAGAGTATACAGGATTGACGTTCGCTGACTCATCAGCCCTGAGATTCGAAGCTAAACTGATTATGGTAATGGCCTACCAGATCGTCGATGACGGTTGGAGAAGAGGAAGTTATGGCTACAGGGTACTCGAAGAGGTCAACTTCGTCACTACGCAGAGATATACCTTGGTACTCGGCCACGCAAACCACCCTTGTGTCTGGCACCAACAAGTTATTGGCTTTATTATTACTCTTTTTCTTAATGCCAAAGTCAGGTTCTAAGTCTTCTCTCGCCTTACCGCTGTATCTACCCTGAGTCCATGACTGAAAGCCATGGGTTTTCCCGCTCGTCTATAGAATCCATAGCTGGTTTCACTGCAGGCTTAGTCGCAACACTTGCAGTTCATCCTCTCGATGTTATAAAGACAAGACTTCAGAGTAAGTCTTCGGAAACAGAGGTGCAGTGATGTCGCTGACCATATGCGGGTAGTTGATCGCAGTTCCAGAAGCTACTTTGGCTCATCCTTGCAAATCATACGACAGATCGCCCAAAATGAAGGCACAAGAGGAACCTTTAGGGCATTCTACAGAGGCTTGACCCCCAATCTGGTTGGAAATTCGTTGGGCTGGTCGCTGTATTTCCTATGGTACGGGCAGGCGCAGGATCTTCTTCACAAATTACATGGACACCAAGGTGGAGCAAGAAATAAGACAAACTTGTCGTCTGTCGACTACTTGGCAGCGTCTGCCGGCGCAGGAGCACTTTCTGCCTTGCTGATCAATCCAATTTGGGTCATCAAAACCAGAATGCTCAGCACCAGTGCAGCTCACGAAGGAGCATATCCTTCAATGTTAGTCGGTCTGAGGTCGTTGTTAGTCAACGAAGGGCTCAAAGGCTACACTAGAGGAATGATACCCGCTCTCGCCGGAGTCAGTCATGGAGCTCTTTACTTTGTTGCTTATGAGAAGCTGAAAAGCTCTCGTACGAAAGAAACAAATGGAATTCCGGAATCCTTGAGCAATATGGAATACTTGGTCATATCCGGTCTCGCGAAGATATGGGCTGGTGGGATTACCTATCCCCACCAGGTGGTCCGCGCACGATTGCAGACATATACTACCCAAGGGGTTCAATACGATGGTGTCATAGATGCCATTCGCTGCATATGGCGTAATGAGGGGGCTTCTGGTTTCTATAAAGGACTCGGCCCGAATCTCCTCAGGGTAGTCCCCAGTACGTGTGTCACTTTCATCGTATATGAGAATGTCAAGTGGTGGTTGGCCAATCGCGGAGTTGAAAAAACTGCTTTCTAGAGTAAACTTTTAGATGACCAATACAAAAATTATAACAATTCCATTTTCAAACAATAATTGATAGGGGAGCCACTCATTCTGACATTGTACAAAACGTTTGAAATTCGATAGTTACATGAAGCGGCCTATCTATTGCCCCTTAAAGCCAGCAAGGTTCTCCACATGCACATCCCCGCTTGAACTTCAATGTTGTCACCGACAAACGACCAAGCTAAACTCGCACATACAGAAGTTTGACCTGGAGGTGCTCATCAAGATGTTATCCGGGATACTAATATTCAATCAGAAAGGGGAGAATTTGATCTTTCGGGCATTTCGAAACGACTGTCGCCCACGACTCGCCGATGTTTTTCGCATTCAAGTTATATCGAATGCGCAAGTCAGAAGTCCTATTTTAACCCTGGGCTCTACCACGTTCAGCCATGTCAAGCACGAAAACATCTATTTGGTGGCCATTACCAAAAGTAATGCTAACGCGGCCTTGGTCTTCGAGTTTTTATATAGACTGATAGCCTTGGGCAAGGGCTACTTCGGAAAGTTCGATGAAGAGGCTGTTAAGAACAACTTTGTGCTTGTTTACGAACTGCTTGATGGTGAGTTGTCCGTGGTCGGTCTACAGGTGGCTCAGGCTGACGCTATGCAAGAAATCCTGGACTTTGGCTATCCTCAGAACACGGAGACCGATACGTTGAAAATGTATATAACTCCCGACAACCTTTCCTCAGCTATCCGCTCTGAAACATCGAACGCGGAAACCTCGAAGATCACTATGCAGGCGACTGGTGCGCAATCATGGCGCCGAGCGGACATCAAATATCGGAAAAACGAAGCTTTCGTGGACGTAATAGAAGATGTGAACTTGTTGATGTCTGCTACGGGCACAGTCCTCCGAGCCGATGTGAATGGACAGATTGTTATGAGGGCATATCTTTCAGGGACCCCAGAGTGCAAATTTGGGTTGAATGATCGGCTCCTGTTGGATACGGGCGACTCATCTGCCAACTCGGGTCCAGTAGGGAACAAAGCAGGAACGCAAAAAGCCACCCGTGCAGCAGCGGGCTCTGTCACGCTAGAGGACTGCCAATTCCACCAGTGTGTCCAGCTAGGAAAATTCGACTCGGACCGCACCATATCATTCGTCCCGCCTGACGGAGAATTTGAGCTGATGCGCTATCGTGCAACGGAAAATGTCAACTTACCTTTCCGAGTACATCCAATTGTGAAAGAGGTCGGTACAACGAAAGTGGAGTTTTCCATCGCCATCAAGGCCAATTTTGGGAGTAAGCTCTTCGCCACCAACGTTCAGGTCAGGGTGCCTACACCCTTAAATACCGCCAAGATTACAGAACGCACGACGCAAGGCAAAGCGAAATATGAACCCGAGAACAATTGCATCGTGTGGAAGATTGCACGGTTTTCAGGTGGCTCTGAATATGTGTTGAGTGCTGAAGCACAGCTGACAAGCATGACGAATCAAAAAGCCTGGTCAAGGCCACCACTGAGTTTGAATTTCTCCCTGCTCATGTTCACAAGTAGTGGATTACTCGTACGATATTTGAAAGTTTTTGAGAAGAACAACTATAGCAGTGTTAAATGGGTGAGATATATGACCAGAGCGGGAAGTTACGAGATACGGTAAGTCCAATTCCACCTTTTGCAACTGCGTACATCTTCAACAGACCTTTTGCTGACAATTTCCTTCTCAACGTGACAGATTTTGAGTGCAACTTCGATGGTTCCCTGGGGATTAGAATGGATGTCGGGTTGATATTTCATTGGGTTCTCTGGAACTTTCTATGCATTTATTTAGCGGTGGCGTTTGGAGTTCATGAGCATCTTAAATCTTGCGATGTGAAGACAAAAGCTATAGCATCTGTCAGCACGGAGGACGAACCACATATAACAAGTCCAAAACGTGTATATTCGTCTTTATTTTGCTATATCCACGTGCTACACTCTCAATGGCAGACGCTCAATTCTTCAATCTGTATGGCGGACACTTGAGGTCTATAGGTAGATACTTCGATTCCCTGGACTTCATGAAGATTTAATGTCGCGGTGCATGTGGAAGATCGAAAAGGCCGGTAGAATCAAATGAAACTGCCAAGAGAATAACTACAGCGTATGACATTTATATTACAGCTCAACGCAGGTTGCAGGGAAATCTGCCGCCGAATCTGGAGGAATTCGCCGCCGCTTTTGGAGGCAACTTTCCCTCAATGCCAAGACGCTATGCTGACTCCAACGCCCCGTCCTTCTCAGGTCTCCCAGATCTTCGAGGTATCCAAAATGGTCCCCTTCAAAAATAGGAAAGCACGAAATCCTGAAACTTTCGACGATGGCTATACCCTTGATCTCACGGCCTCTAGCTATGGCGCCCTGGTACATATACCGAGGACTCCCCCGAGTCTGTCTCTCACCACTCAGGAGATATGGAGTATCATCACACTCCGGAAATTCACACTTCCTTCCCAAAACCGACTGTTCATGTTCGTCTTTTGTCGGGATCCGCGAACAAGACGCGACATTCCTGTCTTCATATACGTGTCACCTTGTCTGGCCTTTGAATCTAATATGCAGGCGACTCCCGTGTCATTTTATACCGCAAGAAGAGCACCGGGGGAACGAAGCAAGTGCTATCTGAAAGAGAGATGGCTATCCAAACACTTAATCAGAGGGCAGCAACCCAATATTCCGCCGAACATTACCGACGGCACCGGCGACAACTCGTGGAGAAGGGTGCCGTGAAGAAGGACCATGCCGACTCTACCAAAGAGAACATCTGGGGTGTAATGATGAAGTGGACAAAGTATGAAACCCATTCCTCAGAGCTGATCAGGGCGCTATGTAGCTAACTGTGATATATACAGGCATTGTGAATTCCTCGGTGAAGATCGCCTTAATTTCCTCGTACAAGCTACCAAAGAAGACATCATGACCTTTCTCACATGGGTCTTGGACTTTTACCCTCGAATCAAGAAGAGAAGTACCGTGCATGAATACTGGAGAGTTTGGTGTATGTTATACCGCAAATCTGTTGGTACGAGTCTACATGCTAAAATTATGGAAGAGGTTCACGATGTAAGGACAAACACCACGGTTCACATTGGGCAGAAACAGTGACTAAGTACTACAGTATATTGATGGATATCTCACAATTAAATACAACCTCGATACATCTACACGAGAGAAGTCTGTCATGAATGTTGATGATATCTATCTTGTCCTCCACCATCACTGGGTTCTAGACACATCGGTATTCCCGGACGAAAGACAAAGACTACAACTAGCACTTCTGCTTCTTCTCTCCGCATATTCTGCGACCAGACCAGCGGCTTTAGTATATAAAAAGACCGACCGACAGAAGCAAAGAGAGCATTACGTCGGTTGGGAGAATGACGATCCTGAAGAACTTGATAGTGATCAAATGGAATTGGACTTCGAAGATATCAAGACTCTTTGTTATGAGGACGTCGCCCTTGTGATGCTTCCAAATCCAGATGGGAAGCGAGATATTCTGGCGATGGAATTGACCCTGAAGTATACCAAAGGATGGAAGAAGAGACCAAATCCGTAAGTAAGCTGTTCATGGCCCGGTGCGTAGATGCTGACAGCCTCTAGAAAAACCTACATCCTTACTGAAGTTGACGCACTCATCTTTGACGCGATTCTACTTATGATTGTCCTCGCTCTCCTTGACGATGCGTTCGAGTCCAACGTTACTTCCATGGAAGACATACTTCGCATTCGAGTTCGCCCTCCACGGCGCAGCCTAGAATTTCATTGGCGTGCGGATAAATTGAAAACACCAATTTTCAGACAAGCGGAACGCACACCTACAGGCATCGAGACGTCGCCCACTACTGCGTTACGTTACCACACTTATCTTTACTATCTCCAACGTTTAGGCCTGGCGGCCGGATTCATGCAAATCTTAGGAGGATATCTGATTCGAAGAGGTTCTGGTGAGGCTGTTGAAGGTGCGTGATACTCACCCCTATGTAATCAACTTGATCCCGTGCTAAGGACCCACAGCCGTTGCAACTCAGCCTCAGCTCCAACAAGTCATGTGCCATAGAGATGCCGGCATCTACCAAGCCTATATCAATCAACGTGTCCAATGTGATGTACAAGCTGCTTTCCTCGGCCAGCCTTCAGCTACAGCACTGTTCAAAGCAGTCACGCACATGAGTCGCCACGTCGACCCGAGAGCGCCAACGGACCTTTCCACCGAAGACAAAGACTCTCTGAAGACTGACCCTGAGATTGTTCACCTTCGAGAATTGAGGGATCATTTATCCCGTGAAGCTCGTGAAGAGTCCGGTACCTTGAAGAAGGCGGAAGCGGATCAGACCAAACTCTACCAAATGTACAAAGAAACCGACAAGAGGCTTCGTTGTGCAAAGACGAAGACGATCAATTCGGCCAAAAGAGTCGCTCGACAGCAATTTTTCGATACGATCAGCACCATCGAGATCAATAAACAACTTAACCAAAATGTGCTTGACCTCTCTCTCCTCGACCTGAATGAAGGTGACTGGGAGCCTCAAAAGGTTGAGCATCAATTAAAGGAACGGCAAGTTGTCGCGGAACTCATCTGCAAGGATACCGACAATTTCAACGACCAGGACCGGTTCGATCACAGGATTCGCACCGCCAATGCCCTTCTCAATTTGTGTCGGAAAAAGGACATTCCCCTACGACGTAAACCGGATCGAACGTGGGAAATCCAGGGAATCCAGAACCGAGAATCTCTTCCATTTCCAAAAGCTTGCACACGAACGCAATGTATCTTCTGTTTCGGGAATTCACGAGAACCTGACGAGGTCCGGCTCTACAATTTCTCCACGGAGTACAAAGCTAGGGATCATGTCGAGCTTCATCTCAAGCAGTTCAAGGTGGATGGTGATATCAACTGCCCTGTTCCCGATTGCCAAGATTCAATGGTTATACTCCACGGGCATATGCACTTCAAGAACCACGCTGCACGCATACATAATTATGATATCTTTCGGAAATCTCATTAATAGTCCCTATTTTTCTTGCTACACTGCCTCTACCACTCGTCTCTTAAAGATAAGGATCTGATTATCATTCCATATAATCATCATTCTTCTTGGGGCTTCATCGGACGTTTTAGATAGACTATAGGTATCTACAGAACCATTCCTCTATCTAGCTGAAACAAACATCCTTCTCTTCTGGTTTTCCCGGTTTTCGTTTGAAGTCGTCCGGAGTCAGTAAAACAGGAAGTGGATAGTATATTCCCTATGGAGCATTAGCCTACATAGGCAGGAGAGGATTGAGACGACGTACAGCTTCTTCTCCGCGAGGGGGCCAGGAAGCACTGAAATAATTGCTGTATATAGTAAGTTTCCCCTTACGACGTATTGCCAAGTGAACATCTGCCTCAAAGAGTTGCACAATCTCATTGCTCTTTTTCACAAGAGTACGGCTTCGTTTTCCAAAATTTTCGCCCGCTCTTCGTTTTTTGCCTCTCTTTCGGCTTCTGCCTTCTCGCTTACACTGTGGCTTGATCATTTTTTGGTCTGGACTGGCTTCTGATGGTATAAGCATGATACTTGTAATGAAATAACAATCACTGCAAACTCGAGTTCAATAAACTTTAAAGTACGAAACATAAATACTAGTAGTGATCTACCATCAAGTTGTTCACGGAGCCAGCTGTGGTTTTGAGTAATTGTCAACCTTCAACGGGGTTCCCAAAAAGGCCACCGGGGCCACTTTCAGGGAACAGAAGCCGCTGTTATTCCGTGATATGTATGAGCAAGGATACGCATCCTGTAAGACCGAGGAGTCCAAAAATGGTCCCTTGATACTATGGTCCAGCTTTGCTTGAGGGAAAGTCGGACTGTTTCCCTTCAACAGGCAGCAGACCAAGGTGACCTTACAACATCGATCGTCCTTGTTGCCTATAATTCTAGGAGCCTTTTTGCTGACTGTGCTAGATCTCGCATACTCTAATAAGCCACTAGACTAGATCCCTTTCGAAAAGACGTCTGCGGCACTTGATGTGCCGTACATGAACCATCTGTATCACTCCCTGCTCCAACAGCGCTGTCCTGAGAAAATCGGTAGCGGGGAGTATGGACAGCCCCCCGTTGTCAAGTCAATGGCCGACATGGGTGTTAGGAAGAGAATATTGCTCCTCGGGATCGTGCTACGCTAAAACGCCAAGCTACTACCTGGCGATCTTGAAACAGCGGTAGCTCTTATCTATTAGATACACGTTCGGGGTCATGAAGGGGTTTCGCCGAGGATTTACATCGTGGGTCAGTCATTCTATGACATTATTGCTCACAAGAGCGCAATTGACGTACAAGGATGTCCTCTGATTTCTATCATAGGCCCATTTTTGAACCCTTTTTGCCAGTCCAATCATCGTATCAATCCAACTGTTTTACGAATCCAATCATCATACTAATCCTACTATTGTACCAATCCGACTGTTGTACCAATCCAATCATCGTACCAGTCCTATCGTTGTACCAGTCCTATCGTTGTACCAGTC
>LCWF01000045.1:0-211245 GCA_001006345.1 Phaeomoniella chlamydospora | reverse complement strand
CTCACTACAAGTCTTCTCACTACAAGTCTTCTCACTACATCTTGAAGGAACAAAGTTTGGAGTAATACCAGTTATCTTCCCGAGTTCTGTAGGTACAGTCCCTGAGAAGTCAAGGGGAAGAGAGGTTCTGCTTTTAGGCACACCCCAATTGTCCTTTGAGGCTTTTTAAAGGCGGCATACGTAGGTGAGTTGTTGTAGGTGCGTTGCGTCGTAGTGCCGCCTTTTTCAGAAGCCTGTGTCGTACATCTCATTTCACAGACCATACTGTACTTGATGGCCTCCTCGAGGTGACTATTTGCAACCTCGGACGCTGAAAATTTACTATGGTGGACTTGACGGAGATTCCCGTAGGGTTTAATCCTCAAATCTTCGACGACTGGGGAAATTTCCATCGCAGTCTACGGGATTCACAAGACAACATCTCTCATAAGACATGGCATGATATGAGGCAGCCTACACATGTCCGATAGAATCACAGGAAGTACTGTGTCTTGAAAACGCTGGCATAGATCATACCGTGTCTTGAGACGGCTGCTGACGAAGTCCTGAAGCTGAACTGATTTCATTCGCTTCCCAGCCGTTCTATGTAAAGCTGCCCTCCCCCTCTTTGCTACATAGGTCATACGGTCCTCTCGTGTAGAGAAGGAAAAGGCTGCGTCGCCAAAGCATACGGTCGAGGGCTGTTAAAGCATTTTTCAACGGCTGCCCTTTTACGATAGCGTCAAAGCCAGCGAGATAGCAACTGTTCACAGGATCGGGAGGCTCATCAGTCTGGTAGAGGAGTAATCATGGAATCCATATTGCAACAACGATATGGCAGTTGTCGTACACATGTTCTAATGCACTGCTTGTGTGCGACTCGTGCCATAAATTGGGCCGAAGATGGGCTTTGGCAACGGGGGACCGATTTTGACCCTGAAAAGATCGCCGTTTTCGGCTGCCACACCTCTCCACCTGAGCGAATGCCTTTTTCAGTACTTGTGAAGGGAGATGCCGCAGAAAACAGGTTCGACTTGGTTTCAAGTTGTCCCAAAACGGGGACCTCCCTTTTTGGCTGCCTGTTCATCTTCATTGCGAATCCGATAGAACCTGGTAGAAGAACCATTTGAGGGCAGATGAATTGTAGGGACCTTTCAGGGTCAAATCCACTTCCCACCTGAAGGGACCTGATCGAGTCTCTCAGCGGTGTGGATTGATGTTTGATGATGTTCTTGGTGGTCCTCATCCACTCGTGGAATGCGCAGAAGCTTACAGTCAAGACGAAGTTGTCATGTCCATCCAAGTCACTACCATTCAATTATACGGTAGCTATTGCTATGAGAACATATACTCCTCTCATCAAACTCTTTTCCTTTTCCACCTGATGATTTTGACCAGGTACAACCTGCAGAGACTATGGAAAACTATCACGAGGTCACACTAGATTGTACGTTTCCTGCACGCAGCCTGCTTGACTCACTCTCAGGCTTCTATCTTTGCATCCCTCTGTGTTATCATCTTAGACCCAGTAGTGCCGAAGGATCGTAAGATAAATCGATAGATACTTTGCAGGAAGTGTTTCTTGGTAGTCAGAAAGGCGGGTTCGAAGATGTAGGAAGTAGCTGGCGGAACGACAGGAGATGTCGGCAGGCCGCAGACCAATAGGACTGGCCCAGCAGTTGGACTGGTCCAACCATCGGACTCGTACGACCATTGGACTCGTACAACAGGATGGCGCATAGGTCCCATAAATGGGACCATGGCCACATATTGACTTGAAGAACAGTATGAAGGCATTAAACAAAGCTGGAATGAATAAGGAAATGCTAGAAATGGTTGACAGAATGACATGAAATGTGGGCAGGCGGCAGACCAATCCTGAATCTGGGAACCTTCGGCAGACCTCGCAACCAGCCATGATAGCTGAAGCAATGCATTGAGTTCTTTCAATCACAGTAAACAAGACAGATGTCAGTTTCTGTCAGGTAGCCATAGACGGAACCCGCCTCTCCCCCCAACCAATCCCACTATCAGAATAGCCAGTTCTGTAAGAAGGGATCAAGTAGGTAGTACGACACGGTCGAGACCGACGACGACAGTGGATAGTCCTTTTGACCACAGAAAAGACTATGGCACGGGTCAAATGGGAAAGGGGGAGGCCTTGCTTATATAGTACGCCTGCATCGCCGAAAGGCTTCGGACAGGGTATGACGTAATAATAATAATAATAATAATAATAAAACTTTCAACAGATGGAAACAGAGTAAAGAGAAATGGTCAGCGAGATGCCAAACGCCGCAATTTTTATACTTCCAAATCGGCTACTCCAATTTTTACTCGGCTACCCCGCAGCGGCTTTGAATCCTCATCGGTCAACAAAAATTTTAATGTCGCAAATTGCTTCGCTCTCGACCTCCCCACGGCTTCGTATACAACCACCACCTACTTATTTGGACATTGGTATGTCTCAATCGCATATCATGGTCTGATTACTTGCTACTTGACCTAGAGCTTCCCCACCGACCCGATGACAACGAGAGTGCGTACGGTTAGTTGGTCCGGCAGTGCTTGCTGAACATCATGGAAGATAGTCCAGTGGTCGATTCATGAGAGCAAGTGATGGATTCTGCACTCTACCTACATGTCTGGGTAGCAATAGAAGAATCCACTCAGAGCTGTCTTGCAGAATTCGCACGGTTTTTCCCTGACGAGTTAGTTTTCGCATACGTTCGCAGTAGAGATGGCCACAGGATGTCACTTTCCACCTCTTCGGCCTCTCATAGCAGACGTTGCATTCAAAGACTGCTTCATACTTGCTCAACGAATTTTGGAGTTCAAGTTTCGTGGTCTGGAGTTCCGCCTGAAGCTTTGTGATCCTTTCTTGCGACATTTCAAGCTCGGCCTGTGCTCCCGCGAGCTTCAAAGTCCATGTATGGCTTTCCAGTTTATGAGCTTCCTCAATCCGATTCAGCTTCTCTTGATGTCTCTGCTCTTGTTCAGCGAGTTTCGAGTCGTGCTGCTTCTTATCCTTTTCCACCCGTCCACGGAGAGCGTCGAGTAAGGTCGTCTATCTCTATCAGCTGAAGTGCAGAGAACAGTACAAGCCTGGTTACTTACTATGTCGACGCTTTGCAACACCAAATTGGACGATTCCGCCTTCTTTCTGACGCTGGGAGCCCTTCTTTTCCGGGGAGGCTCTCCGAAGGCTTCGTGATGCGACTCACAAAATTCGTCGTATTGTTCGTACGGCTTGAAATTTTTGGGCTTTCCGGCCCGATGTGGACGAGCTCTGAGACTACATTGCCTCCACGTAGCCCTTTTGGCTCGGGGGTTTCGAGAGTCTGGAAATTCTGAGGCTTCAGCCACCTCACTCCCCTCTTCATCAACCAGGACGAAAATTTTCGGGCTGTCAGTTGCACGAGCGCCCATTGGTATGTCTTGAGATACATCGCCATCACCACGCTCATCGTTGTAGCTTTCATCCGAGGAAACAGGGATGCTGTTGACCACGTCGTTCCCAAGCTCGTCAAAGTCGAAATTAATCTAGTCTCTATTTAGCCCTCCCCTTTGGCAATGGGTGCGGCACTTACCAAAGCCTCAAAGTCGAGTTCATTCATCGCGAAAGTGTGTCAAAGAAGATGGAAAGAAACAAGAGTGGTGTCGGAAAGAAATCTAAAGGAAAGATGAGTGCTCTCACAGAAGGGAGGGGGATCTGTCAGTATTTATAGAGGATTGGAACCCTATCCCCCAACCATTTTGGCCTAACGCTCACTGGCTCCAGGCACCAGTCCTATTAGATGCATGCATATTACGTACCTCTCAAGGCATTCCTGCCGATTGTCAAGGCGAACCCTGTCGACCTTTGCACCGCCTCTGGCCCAAAATTACAGTTATTTCAATCACTGAAAATGCTGACTTGGATAGAGAGTTAAGAAGACAGTTATCAACAACCTGATCCCCAACACATGCTCCAGCCCATCCTTGCTTCCCATAGAGGCAGTCCTCTGTTGTCCAACTACAGACGGTCCAATTCCCTGCGGGCGAGGACTGCACGGAAGCGCTACAATCCTCCGGTCTATGCAACGACAAAAAATATGTCGAATCCTTGGATCAAGGAGCTAGCCTGTGCACATGTGGGTTTCGAGAATGAAGGGATCAGCTGAAGAGCAGACTACCGCCACAAATCCCGGCAAGACAACACAGACGCTTGCACGTCTCGTGAGACACCTTTGTCAATATCTTCAGCCGGAGAACACAGCCCAGTGCTCCCACTCCATCCTGGTGGGTACGACTGTTGGATCAGATCACCGGTCATTCGCTTCCAGATATAAAAATCAGACCTATCCCCAATCCTTCTCTTCTCCTCAGGAGAACTGTCAAAAACGAGAGTGAGGGATTCTCTCAGAACAGAACCAGAACAGTCGCTTGACTTGTGCAGCCTTACTTTGACCTTTAGCCAATTAATCTAAGGGTACCGATCAAGATGCCATTGGATAAAAAAGAGCGTTATGACGTTGTCTATGGTGGTGATCAAGGGGTTGGGAAAACAGCCTTGATACAACAGGTCTGTAGCCAGCAACTGAAGCAGATGCCAGAACTGACGTTGAAAAAGTTGGTCTACCATGTTACTTGCACGGACATGGAGTATGTCTCAACAGTATACGACACCTATTTCCATAAGATAATCGTCGATCATATCCCATGTGAATTGACAATTCATGACACAGCGGGGCAAAGCGAAAACAGACAAACAGCAAACGAGCTCCAGATCATCCAGAAGGCGCAGATAATCGTTCTGGTCTTCCGTCTGGACTCGATCGGATCATTCGAATACATCGAGTATTCGGTTCAATCGATAAGAGGATTCTCAAACGCTCAGATCATTCCGGTTGGAAACAAATCCGACTTGAAAGAGCAATCCGTTCTCGCGAATGCAGGCTTTCCCTTAGCCCAGAAGTGTAACGGTCAATATATCCGGACTTCCACAACAGACCTCAAATCGCTGCAAGACTTCGAAAACGCCATTTCCACGGCTATTTGTGAGATTCGTGAAGGAGGCCGAGGTCATGGCCACCGCAAAGTCCAGGAGAAACTTCCCCCTTGGAAATCATACCGACACCGGTTATGGAAATCATTCCTCACAGCATGGAATCGTCTACGGCGGCGAAACCATCCCATGAAAGCTTGACATACGCTTCAAGTTTTCAGACTGGAAATCAGCATACTCGCCTAGCGACATCCTATACAGGAACTGAACGGAGGGAAAACGCTAAAACCAGAATTTCTGCTAAGACTCGACATTGACAGACTGAGATATGGACGGCAATGATCTCAATGATGACGACGAGACTCTTCTAATGTATTGTCTTTCATTACTCCAAGTGTACATCCATAAATATGTCTATGGTTGTGTGTATAGCTGTTGGCATGCTCATGACTTCATTGGTGCCTCTGAGACCTGCAGACCGTGACCATAGACAAACTTGCAGATTGGTTCAAGTGCGTGCCTGACGCTGGCGACAGCCACCGGCTCCAAAGAGACATAGAAGTCCAGTCAGATGAGCTCGTGCAAGATCCCAGAACGAACCATTCCGGCACCATAAATCCAGAAAGTACAACACCCTGATTTGACATCACTTCAAGATGGCCCTTGCGTCTTCAAATGCTTGCAAGGATCCGTTTGAGGATGGGAGCAGTTGAACGGGCTGCAGCCCGCCTTGTCGGGTCAGACTATGCGCCAAAAAGAGACCCAGAAACATCAAAGCTCTCAATGAAGAAGCCATCGAAAGTCTGGTCGAATCGTCTGTAGATTTGAGTGACCTTGTTCAGGTCCCATCAGGTGGGAAATCGGTTTGACCCTGAAAAGGTTCCTACAACTGGTCCCCCTCCCCCCCTCCTCTCTTTCAAGTACTGCTTCCACAAGATTCTACCGTATTCGGCAGCAGAGAAGTGAGGTCTGCTTTTAGCAAGGAGCAAATACAACTTGTCGTTGATTTCAAGGCAACTAACTTGAAACCAAGTTGAACCTATTTCTGCGGCGTCTCCCAGAAGACCCTCCGCAGGTACCGAAAAAGGCATTCGCTCATTTGGTGAGGTGTGGCAGCCGAAAACCGCAGTCTCTTCAGGGTCAAAAAGCAGTTCCCCAAAGCCCATGTTCTGACCAGTGCAATCGATTATGCATGCGATCACTGCCAGAAGTTGAAGTCGTATACGAGAATTCAGTGGGGGAAGATCTGTGACCTTTCTTGGGCTTCGAAATGTTCATTTCCCCACATATATAATATTATGTGGGAAGAATTTTGCAGGAATTGGAAGTTTCGCCTCTGTGGTGGAATGGAAAAGTTCTCGTATTCAGCACTGACGTATGGAGCTCCTTCAACGGGGCCGTACTATTGAGGGCCCCTTCGGGGGAGCAGGGTTGTCCGCCGTTCTGCGGTGTAATGCTCCTGTATGAATACAAAACCAGTCGCTCATATGATTTTGCAGATGAATAGTATGGTTGATGGTTTTGTAAACATACCCAGTGGAAGTTGGTGCCCCCCCTTTTTTTTCCCCCTTTGCTTGCTGCTACAGGAATCCAGTCATCCAGATGATTCACCCACGAAGAACTTTCCATTCCTCATTCTAGTGGTTGTCTATGCCACAGTGATCAGAAAGGCACAGTCAATACAAGAGCACTTCCTTCAGGCCGCTGACAGATCCTCCAGCTCAGATGCGACTACAAGACGGACACTCCAGCGAACACACTGCTACCCAGACGTGGCTACAGGACAAGTTCCAGACGTGATCAAGCACCCATACCACGCAATTCAAGGCATTCTGAATGAAACCGATACAAATACTGACTATTGAAAACTTCATTGCTGTCTACAACTGGTTTTGTCAATATATTTCAAGTCGGATGTTTTTTTCCAACTGTCACCTGCAAGGTAACCACAAGCTCCCCATTCCGCAAGCTCTCCTGACGTGGACATTCATGGACGGTAGATTTCTTCCTTGTTTCTCTTCTGACGATTGACTATCAAGAACTTGAACTCGTCATTCTGCCTGGAAAACAAGCGCTCTTGAGTCTTTCGAGAATCAGATGACCCGCTGTGATTGTGTTGCCCAGCGTTTCTATCGTCCATTTGGCTTTGCTGGATGACCTTGGGGTGCATTTTGACTGAAATCTTGGTCACTAACATGGTCAGCACACGTGGAACAACGTGAAAGAAAAGGACTGTTTACTCTTTGCAGAAGACATGAGGCAGCACTCAACACTCGGTCTGGCTAAGAATGAAGGGGTTTGAAGTATAAGGAATGATGAAAGATTGGTCGACCAAATCTTGAGGCTTCCATGATGAGGACGGATCTCTCAACAGAGGAATCTTTGGATGGGCAGACGCTCTAAGACAGCCCAGCAGTCCTTCCAGAACGCCAGCCTTACGGGTACTTTTTCATCCCTGCACGCCCGGCGCCCTGTCTCTTAGATATCAGCATCGATCAACGATCCTGAGGCTGAGTCTAAAGAGCCTCCTCACCTTTTTGACGTTCGGTCAAAAAGCAAGGCTAACAGCCGTGAAGAAGGCTGACCAGCGAAGAATCATTCGAGGTTGTGCCAAACACGTTGCACCAGTCAGGGAGAGGCTTTGCCGCCTATTTCAATATATTTTCAGGAGCCTACCAGGCTACGTGATTCATCTAAGTGGGGTGGGAAAGACCATTCCTGGCAATAAGTTCATTTGTCACTTCAAGAAGGGAGCGGATCACCCACCACACTCCCTCATCCCGAATCGGAGCGGTATCGATTCCGCTATGGCCTGTTGTCCTTGAGTATTGATCTATTTCCTGTTCGATGTCATATCTCACCCAAGCTCTCTCTAGATTACCTCAATCTGATCTCTATTACCATGGTACCTGATATCTCAAAGATACAAGTTATTGCCAGTCAGATAAGGAAGTTCTACTGAAAGTACGGCAATTCGCGACACCGCATTTGAAAAGAGTAACAAGTTATCCTATAGTCTCTCGATCTGAGACGTCACATAGTCTATCTCAACAGAATTTTCCTCGAGGAATTTGTACAGATCTGGCAGAAGGACCTCAAATCGTTCCTCAGCCATTGCCTCTTCTGGCTCCTGATAGATCTTCACGAATTCGGAACAAAGCATATCTAGGTTCTCATCTTGGTTTTGTGGATTCTGGTCAACGCTGTTAGAGCTGATCCTAGATATGCATGCCCCCTCTTTTGGACTTACTTTGATGATATATTTCGCCTTACACCATGTGCAGATGATTATTGCTAATCTTATCTTCATGGAAATCGGTTCTTGTGGTTTGTTGGCTTTCAGCTCCTTGATAGCCATATTTCTACTGGATTGTTAGCAAGGCTCATCTGCAACAGCTGGCTCGACTTTTACAAGTGATCAGATTCCAGCCAATGTACCACGAGAGGGCGGTTCAATGATGCCTTCTGATCTGTCAAACATGTGAGGCAGAAGCGGAAGACATCCGAATAGATGGCATCGATATCGATCGGTTTGTCAAGAGACAAAAGACGCATAGCAGAATGGAATACTTTCACATCCACCCCATCCTCTCCTGCTTGAAGATTGACGAATTCTCGACATTTTTTCTGGTTAGGAATCAGTCTCTTCTTTCAGCATAAGATAAGCATATTACTCACCATCAGCGTGGCTACATGACTTGTGAATTCAACCAATTCGTTAGTATCAATAGTTGCCCCAGCTCCACGTTCCATCTTCAACGACGTCAAAGCTCTCCTGCAGATATCTGTCTTCTCCTCCTCAGATTTGATATATGCGAAAGCAAACATGGGGAACCTCCGGGTGAATGGCGCAGAATGATCCGATCTGAAAGTCCATTGTAGCCCCATCAACGTTGTAAGCTGGTCACGATCGAGTTGTCCGAGCCAATTCTGGATCTTCTCGCTGCTGACTGGACAGACAAATTGTCCGCTATCTTCAGCAGAGATATTGACATCTGGAGTCAGGAAAGAAGCCGCAAGTGTGCTCAGAGCAGCACCAGCTATGGTGTAGAGAAATGCAGTATCGACTATGGATATGCGGTTTGTCTGTGGAATCTATTAGAAATCAGTGGACTCCTTTCGAATCGAAGCTGAAATATTTACCTCCATTCTATTTAGCAATCAGATACTGGGGAAGGATCTGCGGAAAGAGGCCGGAGGAGAGAGATGGAAGCGTATATTGCACCGGAAAAGATGGCAATTGGTAAGATGGTATACAAGGAGAAAAGAAAGAAAGAGACAAGTAGAACAATCACAATTCCCAGCCAGAAGATCAAGATGAAGTAACACAATCTGCTTTCCGAGAGCATTATATCTTATGATAAACAGTGGAAGAGATTCAAGGAAGCAATGCTCCTTTTATTACTCGAAGAGAGAGACCGCGAAGGATCACTATAGATAGGGCACACTCCCATAGATCAGTCTCTTCCGATGGGCATTTGATACAGCAATAGTAGTGAAGAATGATGTCCAAACCGCAGATACTTCCATTCCCTCTGGAACGGGTGGCAATAGATCCGAGGTCTAGCTCAGAGTACATGATAATGTCGTCATTTTACTTCCCCCTCCTGGGTCAGAGACGATGATAGTTGTTCATGGCAGCTAGGTCCAACCATCCCATCCAATTCAACCTCGTTTGCCTCATACTAATCTTGGGTTTCACCACACAGGTGTAGTAAATCTTAGCAAGACGCCATGAATCCTTATGCATCTCCTCCACCCTCTTCCAGGCCCACTCCGCATACAGATTCCTTGCCATGTCAAGGCCCCAATACTCCACCTCATGTTGGGAAGGTGTGAATGCCCCGCTTTCCGAATCCAAAATATAGCTCTGGTATATCTCAGTGAGTTTCGTTTGTAAGGTTCGGAGATACGATTTGAGAACAAGGATTTCAAATGAGCCATCGTACAACAGGATGATGCTGGCTACCTCGGAGATTCGCCCGATGCGTTTATCGAGTTCCTCCAATATAACCCCGGTCTTCGTGTGTGAAAGCCGTACGAGCATGTAGCATTCGTCAATCGCTTCAACCACAGCTCGGCTGTACAAGTTAGAGGATGAAAGCCCAATGAAAGGGAGACGTACTCGACAATCACAGGGTGGCGTTGGTCATGCCCTTCAATTGGACATGCCATATCACCGGGGACTATGCCATCTCTGCCGATAATTTGAGTGATGCAAACTCGCACTTCGACAGTACACACGATTCCCTGTAGATGATCAGAAACGATGGAGTCGAAGGAGCTATTACTGACGTTGGATGAGATCTCCGAAACATTACTGGTCGACTCCATTTCACGTTCAACCACATCTCCACTTTCAGTGCTTGTTTGGTCCGCAGCCGAATTCCATGTTCGATGATCCACGATGCCTCTGAAAGGATAATCATTTGGATCGGAGATCGGCAAGGGTGCAGGCTGCCTCGCCGTATATGGCTCATTCTGGGCCTTTGTGGCTGGAAAGGGCATGAGCGACCAACCCTCAGGATCAAGGGTTGAAGGAGCTGCGAGTTCGCCATCCATTGACTGCATAATCGAGTCGGTGCAAGGGGCCAGTCAAGAGCCTTGCTGTATGAGCGGGGCTGAGCAGAACAAACCTATCTCAGCCGTCCGGAGGCTTAGATAGACTGTGATTCGTGTGAAGGAAAAGGCAACCGAGTGTAAGAAAAGACAACCAAGAGGAAGATAGAATTGCAGCTGCATCATGGTCAATATTTATGTCTCCCTCTCACCTTGATTTGAGATCCAGATTCCAGCGCCATTAGCAGAGTGGCCCAAGGGGTAGAATCTGTTCCGTTCCTCAAAAAGCCGCAGGTTGATGAACAGCCCTTGAGATACACTATCATGCATTAAACACCTGGGTATAGTATCTAATCTCGAAAAGAAAAGGTGAGTAGTCGATTTATGCAGGCGCGGAAAACACGGCAACTTGGCGGTTTTTGCAGGGGTCGTGACATATTTTCAGAATATGTCACGACCCCTGCAACCACCTCTGTCTGAAAACATCACCCCTCTCCTCCTCTCGATCAAATATGCAGCCTAACAACGATGAGCCTTGTGGCCGTCCAACATGATCAAACCGCACGGGCTTCGGTTATCTCTCTCGCTGACCAGGCCCGGGCAGGTGAGAAAGACCAAAGGCTGGAGAGGCGTTCCCTCCGTCTCGATCAGCCAAACTCCATCCAAATCCCCCTTGAACTGGACACGCATGCAGCCCTTGTTGTCATCTTGATTGAACCTCTTCATCCAGCTGAATGGCCTGGTTGCACCTTCTTCGCCGTCGCCATCGAAGAGATTCACCGTTGCTGTTCAGATGTACAGCCACTGATATGTAAGAGGGTAGATGGGATCATTGGCCACTTCTATTCTCAAGTGACAATCAATGTCCCCGAGGCGTTAGGCAAGACACGGTTTTATACGCTTGCAAAATCTTGGTGAGCGAGACCTTTGACACATCTGGGAAACGCTGGACTGACGTTCAAAGCTCACACTCAATACTCACTCCCAAACAAATCACTACGGGAAGCGAATCCACTGCAACCGTGCAGGAGCTCGCTGAAAAGCTCACGAAGAAGATCAGAAAGGGTCTTGAAAAGATCCGCAAGAGCCTGAGAAGCAAAAGCTCTCTTCCCCATGACTTCTCAGGAATTGCACCTGCGGAGCTCAGGACGGTACCTCAACAGACGTGCTCTTCCGATGCTTCCTATGACGACATTCTCCGCTCATTCTTACAGGATGGCAGTGAATACAGGCGCAATGGCGACGCATCTCGATTATTTGCGTGGTGTTCCAATTTCAATGCCGGTAGCATTGACTCTATTGTCGACTACCTCCCACCTCGGGGGGTTCAAAGCTCACAAGCGAGGGAAGAGCACAGACAGAAGCAAGATGCACACCGTCAGGCACGCAAACGTCGTCGGGATTTGGCCCGTCTAGTCAATTCCATTGTCTATGGCCTTCCCGGCGAGCCACGGATTGTGTACATCGCTCTCGGAGGTAAGTGACTCCAGCGACTTTGTTGGGTCGCTCTGCTCACTGACCCAAGTCGAAAAATACCAGTTCTCCCGCCAAGGGCCGCTGTCAGACACTCAATACGGCCTGATTGCATCTATCGTGATCGAAAATCTGAAGGAGGAAAACTGGCCCGTGCTGAAGGAGCAAAGAGTATACAATCCAGCTCATGACATCAGTGAAAGAGCACAATTAGAGTAAGGGTCTGCACTCCATCCATGCCAATACTAAATATGTACTAGGCTTGATCTCATTTCCAAGGCTCTGAAAGATGTCTCGACACTAGGCAAGCCGACTGAGGATGTCGATGACATTGATACGTCTCCGCCACTCACCTCTGGATCTGACTGTTCCAATTCGACGTTGTTGCAACAGTTCGCGACTCCTTCGACACAATGTAGCACTTTGTCCAGTCAGACCTCAACAAGCATTGCCATACATGACATATCAAATCGCTGCTCCGAGACAACCCCTGTCGATAAAGCAAATGAAGTACTAGCCACTGCTTCACAGGGTGTGTAAGATCTTCTGTTACGGATTTCAATTGCTAACTTGAGCTCGAGGTCATGACTCGACTGTTTTCACTTACAGAGCTGACCAACCGACGCTGGCTGCTTCCATCCCCTCGCAAAATGCAGTCGCAAGCCTAGCGCTGGACCAATCTCGATTCCAATCTGGGATCAATCCAAGGCACCACTACATCCAAGACGAATTGCCCAATGGAACGGAGCCACCGCGGAAGCGACGTCGTCTGGGAATTGTATCCAAGGGGAACGCTGATGGCGCAAGGGTTGAACAGAGCCTGAACGGGGCTGATATAGCTGTCCCTCAAAAGACTGGCGATTCCTCGATCACCACTAACGGCTACATGTCCTCACCATGCGGTCTCGCATCGGTTGATGGGACGCTTCGTCCGATGCAACCGCAAGACGCAACGATGACCCTACAGGGCACGAACTGGAATTCTCAGAACACACTACCAATGCCTGGTCCTTTCTTGGAAACCAGTGGGGATGACAACAGCCTCATGCAACCTTGGCGGAACAATGACACGGCACGAGAAAGCTCGGGCAACATGAATTCGATGCAGTCTTGGTCAAGCGACCACTTTCAAGATTTGGGGTTTGGCCATACAACACAAGGTTATGCCAACATAGAGTTGTTGCAACCTTGGTCCTCTGATGACCTGACCTCCATGGGATTTCAAGCAAACATACACCAGTGTTGATGGTCTCTTTCTTGTCATCTATCTCAGCTTCCATCAACGAACTCTTCCACTCCATATCCTATTCCGAGCACCGAAAGAACTCCAGATTTCACTTGAAGCACCTCCGATCCACCAAGCTCGAGGATGTCACCCACTCCCAAAGCAGACGATTGGATAGAATGATGTCCGTCAGCAACGCTTTTGATCACAAATTCAAGCTGTTCCTCCAGCGCCCTAAGGATCATGCTGTCGCTGGGCGGCAGTTCCAGTGGTCGATGTGGTACGGAATTGAGGTTCCTGGCGGGATCATCAATGTCTTTTTGATTTTCACTCGCGACGGACGTTGCGCTGTTCGGTGGCGAATTTGAAGGTACTTCTCTGTTGGAGGTTTCTGTGTCTGGCTCTTCCGCATTCAACAGCGCTCTAGAAGCCCCCGTTCGTGGTTTCAGGGGCTTCGGTAGTATTATGCCGACAAATAAATTGTTCGGTCCGGTAGATAGGTGGCTTTCTATTAATAACAAGTCCGGACCGTTCTTGTAACTGATCCGTAGGCTTCTGCTTCTTGCCCGTTGGACGGCGTCAGGGAACTATATCTGATTGAGTGCCACTTCACATTTAGGAAAAGTCTCTGTCGTACCTTTTCCTGGTTGTAGAGCCGGATAAGGCTAGCAAATGCTGGCTTCTGGGAAAGTAATTCGGGTGGTACTCGCCACCAGCCGTTCTGTTCTTTGACAGGAATCAAGTCCTCAAAACGGAAGCGAAGAAGGTCGGCGATCTCCCGGAAATCCTCCGTAGAGGAAGTGATGTGCATATTGAAAGTCCAAAACAAATTGGAAAGCTTGCAAAGAACAGTGAGATTTCGGGGACCGGTTGTGGAGGCTCACAGCAGGTATCATTGGCGTGGTAAATAGTAACATGCAAAACACTGCTTTGTTGTTGCTTGTTGTCAGGTCCTTAGGCACACATGACAAGTCATCGATAGGCTTCATTTACTGGACACGTGAATAACAGGGTAGATCACCGTTCCCGTTCTTGGGCACCGGTATGCCAAGAATATCATGTGACTGTTGCGGTAGGGTACGGCCTCACGCCGTATTGCACTTCACTTATTCGCATACATGGGAACTTTCAGAGTAAGTGTTGGTCGAAGAAGAAATCAATTGTGCAATCATCAATATAGAAAAGGCCATTACATCAGCATCATTCCGCAAAGGAGTGTGTGGTTGTCAAAACAAAACGGCATAGTGTTATACTGCTCGAAGCCTTCAAGTCGACCACCTTGGAACTGACGAAAAACATATCACCTCCGATAAAGCCGGCTTCAATGTCCTTATCCCTCGCTATCCTGGCCAAGAACATCTCTTCAGTGCCTCGAATTCAAGAAGCTTCAGGCGATGAAAATGTTCCATGCAATCAGCTGGATAGGGATGCTGTCATTCCGTCAGGAGTAGCCGTTAAAGGGAAAGTTCTCGACGGGTACGATACCTTTACTTTTTATCTGCTTTTTGGAATCCCAACTTCTCAAGGTCTTCGTCCTTCCATCTCTGCATATGATCCATGTTGCTCTTGGGCTGGGAAGCTTGTCCAGCACTGTCGTGGACTGAGGAGGTTTTCTTCGTTTCTGGTGGAGTCGACTTTCTCCCCTTACCATCTTGCCCATGGCCGCTCTTGGGAAGGTCAGTTTGCTTGGTCGACATATTGAAGAGAGGTCAAGACTGGTAAGTTATGGATTGATAAGGGGCTGTCGCAGAGATGCGATAACTAGTCAGATTTGCTGGTCTTGCTTCAAGAGTTGAGATCGAACTGACTTCAAAAGCTGTCTCCGGCTGGGGAACTGAGGGTTCTTGTACCCCAGGATCAGTGCCAAAGGTCTCAAAGCATGGTGAGATATCGGGCTCTATGCTGCACGGCCTTGCTAGCTCTTCTCTGTCCTCAAGCTCTGAACGATCACTGACCAGAGACCAACCTAGATGGGGGTGATTACTGCAAGACAAAGATACGTGGGATGCTGTCCATGATCCTACCTGGAATAGGGATGGCCTTGTTCGTGGACAGGTGGCTTGCCAGCACAGCAAAAGGAGAGAGGGGTTTCCTGGGATTGATGTCTTCCTAATATGGATTCTGCATGACTTGCTCTACCGTTGGCTCACTCCGAATACTATACTCAAGCGACTTGTGGAGTACACATCAGAAGGATCATGTACGGACTCCATATGCATGATAGCCCCTTCGATATGTGAGACTGATCGATCTTATCCTGGGGTGGAGAAGCGACCAACGAATGATAAGAGCATATGAAATCATTCGCACGTCTGCTTGGCCAGGGGCTTCTTGCTACGATGGCACATAGACCATCTGCAGCCGCACGTTCGATGGCCTTTCCCCCATGCCAAGCTCTGTCTTTTTGTCACAATGGGAACCAGCTGTTTGTCTTCCGAACGCCAAAAGCTATACAAGATCATGTCTGCATCGGGCTTGGTCAGAGGCTAACGTAATAGTCGACTAGATGGGAGTATGGCGATTTTTAGACCAGATATACGTGAGTTCCAACTCTGGTAACCTCTGGTGAGAGACTTTGTCAATGCATCTCAGCTCTTCCATTCTATATGTTCAGTCTAGTGCTGTATCAACTATACCGCGATATTTATGAAAACAATTGTATGGCAGGTCAGAGCGAGCCACTTTGAATTACAACTCTTATGATGGCTGAATTGGATCGTACCTTGGATACAAGCCACCTGGTTCAAGCTTGAGAGTGCTTAAGCTGCAGAGGGCATTGAGGCTTCGCATTCACCTCAGTCGCTTTCGAACCTGGTTTAGAAAGCGTTGAAAATGACTCGCCGCAACTTGGCTGCTGCCAAGAGCATATACACTCTCCCGCAACTTTCCTTCCCAACTTTCCTTCCCAACTTTCCTTCCCAACTTACCTACCTTCCTTATTCTATTCTCGGCAAGTATTGCCCCTCCTTGCCAAGCATGGTGAGTTCGACGGCTGGTGTCACGTAGCAGTCACCAGATTGCCCCGCCTGCTTTTCACTGATCGAATTTTTCGTACAGTCTGCATTCGTGCCCAATATCTCACTTTGGTCACTTGTTTGCAATCATTTGGGCACGATACACCTGGAGAATCCCTCATTTTGACATCTTTCTCCCGGCCTCGTTCTCTTCAATATCGGAAGTCAAAATTGCAAGCCTTGTATCAGTATGCCAACCTGTTTGTGGACATAGATACTGTGTAACAGGCAAAATCTTTATCAAATTATGCCGCCACTCCATGAGTTCCTCTTCATCAACAGGCAGATAAGCTCTAACCACCTTTCGGTTTGCAACAATCAGACAACAGACATTCGAAAGAGACTGCGATCTCTTCTCACCTCGAGCTCCAAACGACTTCATCAGGAACGCTTTGCCATTCTGCCCCTTCTGTAGAAACGCAGACTGGGGCTCATAACAGCGTCGGGAACAAATCTCGATGGTTCGTCCTTAGCCTGCCAATGAAGACTCTATCTAACGTGTTCTTTAGTCGTTCATCATCGAGACTCTCGACGAAACTATAGATTTCAACGATGCAAAGACGTCTCCGCAATGGATTGTAGGAACGGGTCAAAAAATATATTGGCGTTCCTGTTATCTCATGATCTACACGGCTGGCAACATGGACAGCCCGGACAAGCATGATACCTGCAATGGGCAAGGAACGGTGCACAAGGGCGTCGAGGTTTTCTTAGGCGGTAGGGGAGGAAAGGTGAAGACAGATTGATTTCAGTATTACTACAGTTTATATAGTTTATTCTTGATCAGAGTTCCTTCCCTCGGTCCCAGCGACGCGAAGATGACTGCGCCTTCCCTTGCCTCATGTGAGATTAGCATCGACACGCTATCTGTGCGATCGCGGCTGCGTTTAATATCATCTTGGAATGCTGGACTTGCCGTGATTGCATTGTATGTCTCGGGTCCAAAAATGGACTCAGGAGTGTCGTACCGACACCCTCGTAGGGTAATTGTGGGGTTTGGCAGCACTTTGGCACCGCCAGGTAAATATACATATCGAAGCCCAGCCGTTGTTTCTAAATGCACACCGAACAACTCCCTGGCAATATATTCTACCTTGTTTTCCGTGACCTCCAATGTCATCTGACACCCGAACTTGTCGGTGACTGGGGCGTTCGGGAATGTCAATGCAACAGCTGCTACAAAGCGATTCATGGTGCTTGGGTCAGGGTTTCTCTTGATCGCCGCTGAAAGGTAGGATGGGAGGAGGTCGGTAGTCTCTACTAGAGACGCGTTTACCAGTACGTGTTTGTCTTCAGCAAAGTAATCGGAAGAGTCGAAGGAGGGATTTGCCAGCACTTGTTCTTGAGTAGAGTGGTCAAGAGGGGAGTTGTATGCAGCTGCACCACTTGAGGTTGCGGTCGGAGTAGATAGGCCCACAGAGGTGTCCGGGTAACTGCTGCTGTCTGTTGTGCCTGAACTGTATTAGAAAGGATAACGGATCTTCGACGGAATGATTTACTCACGGCGTCTTTTGTTTGACTGTTGCGTCATGCTATCATTTTGCAATGTTTTGACCACTCTGTTTTCTAGATGCTGGATCCTTTCTTTAACTTGGGGGGGAATATTGCTAGCAACTCGTTTCGCTAGCAATTTGCGGTTCTCTGCAGATACCTTCTCCAGACCAGCGATCAGACGGCGGCAGTCAGCTTTGCCAGTAAAATGGCCTGAATTTTCTGCACCGTTTTTGGCGAGGAAATATGCAAACCAAGCAGGAAATTTTCCTTCTTCGAGGAAAAGTCTTGCTGTAGAATCCTCTTCAGCTTGGTGTGTCTTTTGCCATGATTGTGAAAGGTTTTTTGGTCCGCGTTCGCCTTCATAATCTTTGATTTGATTGAGAAGCAACGTGACCAATTCTGGTTGCGAATTATCAATGCTCTGCGCGTCACCCTCCATGGTCTACCCGCGGGCCGGTGAGGGAAGTTGGGAAGGGAAGTTGGGAAGGGAAGTTGGAAGGGAAGTGGGAAGGGAAGTTGGAAGGGAAGTTGGAAGGGAAGGTAGGACACAATGCTAGTCTTCTTAAGGATGCCGGGACCGTTGCTTCATTGGTTGCATAACCCCTGCCTCTTTTACAGTTTGGCCTCTTTGGATCGGCAATCGTCCTGTCTTGTAACAGCGAATCGTGGGAAGCTTGTCCTCCTCCTTTGCGGATGATTTCTCAGCTGCTTCGTGGATCATTCACTTGGCTCCCCCCATGATCAGTGCTGCTTGTAGAATTTATGAGCGTCAGAATAGTACATAAGGAGCCACCACGAATGGTGATTTACGATGATTCAACATTCAACAATCAAACAAATACCATATCAAAGTGATATCATTTACTTTCGTGAATAACACTCGTAAGTTACGCAATCGTATTCAGTCAACAAAATTTGCTAATACAACCCAAGGGATAGACAAGCACAAGCATGTGTTTTCTAGAACAGCCCGCTCCTGTCTTCTATTCCAAGTGTGGCCATTCTGTTGCAAGTTTGGCCCAGCCAAGACCAAGACAGTGCCCAGAATATGCTGGCACTGGCAGTTGGCATAGCCCTTTGACACCAACTAGCGTCGGGTCATCGACAAACCGTCGCACCAAATGTCCAAAATGCGTTGCAAAAGAGAGGGAGGCAGAGGCAAAAAAGAACCAACAGAATAAGAAAGACAAGGATGAGGGAAAAGGTCAGGTTGTACGGCGGTCCGTGGAGGTTCATTAGGCGTAAGGACCTGATGAATCAACTCAGGTACTTGCCCTTGCTACCATAGGGATACCTTTAAAGCGGGATATGTCGTACAAGTACTTTGATTCGTAGCTCTTGAGGACAGTTACATATGAAAGTTTGTTGCATCCCATTTCCAATGTATCCAACTTCCAGTCAACTGAAGAAAGTAAAGGTTCAAGACCGGTTTTGCCATGTTTTCTCGTGATTGCTGACATCCACAATAACGGCCGACATATTCTCAAATTCTCTGGTCCAGCATTTGAAAATCAGAGTTCCGTAGTCCAGATCTTGGACTGCTGGAAGCTGGCTAACTTCTGGCCAGTTTGGAAGTTCCTTCCCTGGGACCTCCGGCCGAAAGAGATCGAAATTCCATCGCTTTCCTGAGATCACTTCGTAAACAAGGCTACCAAATTGGAAGACATCGGTCAGAACCGAAGAGCCATCTCGAACCTCCTTGCTAATGTCGATATTGGGCGAGAGTACAGCTGAATCTGTGAAATCGCATAATTTCGCAGACTCGTCATCGTCGATAAGTATGTTTTGTGAGCGAATATCACCAACGATGACGTTTCTGGAGTGGGCATAAGCTATAGCCGCCGCTATAGAGGTAATCCAGGAGTATAGACGCTGTTTCGAAGGAGAACGAGATTGCCGGAATCGAGATAGTGAACCATTGGCCATGTACTTCATTTCAATCCCAAACAGTCCAGTCTCATACCATTCGACGATGTGTTCATAGTGACCCAGCCGCCGGAACGTCTCCTTTTCGTTCTCTAGGAAATTGATGTTGTCGTTGATCAAAAAGTCTTCAACAAACTTATCTTCCTCGGATATGCCGGGATTGCGAACGATGAGAGGGGCTTTAAGAACTCGTGTCGGGTTCAATCTTAAGATGACACCGCTGCGACCGCTGTCGACAAATGAAAGATTGAACATTCTATCATTAACATCTCTGAAAGCCATCTGGAAGACAGGAGTTGGAGAAATGGTTTGATGTGTTACTGGATAGACCCCATACAAGACCCGAAATGAAGAAGAGGAAACTTAGACGAAAGAGATGAAGTGGAAGAGGTCATGTGACATACATGACATCCGCATTATTTTCGTCCTTCTTTTCGTCCTTTTCACGGCATTTGAGAGAACATGAAAATGCAGCCGGACATTCGCTACCACCTTCAGCTCTGCCGACCAAGAAAATATTTGGGTGTCTCAAAATTGCTCATGATCAAGGTCAAGTCTTCGAAATCTGAGATTGTCATATCCTCATTCGCAAGAATATTTCCTTGCAGCTGATGTTGATGCGGTACAGATGTAGACACATAGGAGGCCAAAGATTTCGAAAATTTATCCGATGAGACCACTGTACGAATACGAGAAACCATCCAAGAATTGCCAGATCTCATAAGCAAGGGAAAGTACACCAATGATCACTTTTGGCCTCTCTTTTCAAAAGATGATTTGCCAGCTTTCTCCCATCCTTCCCTCTTCATCCGGGGTTGGCAGTTTCGCCTGAGAAAGGCTCTTCCTGCTACTCAACGCCGCGCTTCTCGCGGGAAGACTTTGTAGCTATCTCCGTGTGATCTACTCATGAGTGACCCATTCTCTTAATCACGTCTAAAGCCTCCTTCTCCCTTCTTCGCAGACAGTTTCTTTCCCAGCCCATGTCTCCTATCCTATGTACCGTACTTCTTCTTGAACAGCACCTCACATCGCCGACGAAGGAATTTGCTGACAAGGTTCTCCCTCGCGACCAACGACGCCTTCCACCGGACCACGCATTGGACGGAACCATCTTCCGCCAGAAATACATCCTCAACGTCTGCTATCTGGTTGTTTCTCTCGTTCCCATCACAGGCAAGACGTGCCTGCGCGACCCGTTTCGGCGCGTGAGGGCGAAGGCGAGAGCGTGAATATGTTGGTGCCACGGCCTGTTTCGCTTCCGACAGCTCTCGTGCCTCCTTTGCCTTCCAGGACTCTCTTGTTTCACGACGCGGTCGTTTGGACACTGGATCACGTGGAAGAGTGGGAATGGACTCGGAAGACTGATGAGGTCGTTTTCGAGTTGATAGATTGCGGGAAGCAAGAACGGCTCCGGATCTAGTAGTAATGTTTGTGGTTGCGTTGGGGATCAAGGGGGTATTGTCGGGGGCGGAAGATTCTGAAGGAAGCGCGTTAGAGACAGTGTGATCGAACAGAGCTGCGGAATACGTTACCTTGGAAAACAGCAGCGTGTGTGGTAGAATCTGACCCCACCCCGTCCGGTGACGGCGGCTGCTCTTCACTGTTCTGTCTAGACTGAGAAGCAGGTTCGTCTGCAGTGTCTGCCTCTGTCGAGCGATAAAGTCCGAGATCGTCGCTCACCACGCGGGCATGTTCTTCAATACCAGCATCTCCGGTAGGGGTCGTCCGCGAACTATCGTCGCAGACAGACTGCCTGGCAGAGGAACTCGGTCCAACGGTCTGGTCAGAATCATCACGGGTTGAAGGGTGTCGTGTCGTTCTCTGTCTCTGTGCTTGCTGGTTTGGCTTCTTCATGCTGAACCTCTGCTCATAGTCGGCAAAAATGTCGTGAATACGTCCAGCCGATGCGGGTATCTCTTGACCGTCGCTGCCACCAGCAGGTTCTTCGTTGGCACATCCAGACTGATGCGAAGACCTGTTGTTCTCGTGCTTCTTTCTACCTTCCTCCCCGTCCGCACCACTCTGTAATGTGTGATCGCCCGGAGAGCTCGGCGTACCGTGTGCGCCGTCGGCAACAGAGGGGACAATGGTCAGAGGGGACGATTCGCGGCGATCGACAGAGGAAGCGGTGTCGAGATTCGGGTCGTCGCGGTGGCCAGGTGCGGTAGCTCCACACTGGTTATCACGCTCATCCTCATCATCAGACTCATCGAGTACGATCGGATCGTCTACATGCACGTCAGCCATGAACCCGGGCGCTGCTAAAACTCAAGGTCTGGTCGACTCACCTCGGTTGGCCCCAGAAAACATCCCCCCAGCAGCATCGATGCCACGAGAGGCTCCAGCCTCAGAGCCAGGACCAGAGCAACCATCCCGCCTGTCGATGAATTCCAGCGGTTCAGACGTCGTGGTGGACCTGAGGTCAAGATTGAGGTTGAGACTGACACCCGTGCGAGATCCCTGTCTGGCTAGAGACAACAGCTCCTCCAAAGACGGCAGCTCGCTGTCATCGCTGCAATAACCACGATCGCCGCTATCATTGACATCTGCGTCTGTGGCGCCTTCATCGCACTCCTCGATCGGGTCAACCTCTGGTGCCTGGGGGGTTTCTGGAATCGTCGAGCTTTCGGGAGTCGCCTCGCGAGGTTGAGCAGAGCCTAGCCTCCCCAGAGAGTCTGCACCGACATCCAGCTTTGATCGTTCACGAGCTCGCCAGCTTTGTGGCCAGAGAGGGCAATCGGCTGAGCCGACAGGACCAGAAGCACGGGTTTCGTCAGCCATGAACGCTGGAATGCTGCGTCGAGGCTGGTAAGAGATGAAGGTGGTCATGTTAAGAGTAGAGAATAGGAACAATTTTTTCGCGAACAGTGGAACTTTTCGTTGGGGATGCCGAGCAATCTTGAATCGATGAGCGAGGGACGTGATCGCCTCTTATATACACGAGTGAAGGCCCTCTCCCTTCCCTTCCCTTTCCTTCCCCTCCACTTCCCCCACCACCAAGATTGCATCCTAGACCGCCAAAATCATGCAGGCTGTGGTTGCAGCGCATTGAAAAAAAGGGCACTGCTGACGGAAACCACCAGAATTCATCTCACACATCCGTCGTCGTAAGATATGCCGGTCCGCTTTTCTCCCCTGCCAATAGGCTGGACCCTGTAGTCGACTAGAAACCTGAAATCGCAGCTGCAATCAAGAGAATGCAGAGCAATTTCCTCCTTCAGAACGGGAACATTTCGATCCGGTGTGACTGATGCATAGCTCGCCGGCTCAGATCCACCATCCAACACATCTCCAAGGCGAAGCGCTCGACGATCAGACATACCCGTCAGGGGGCAAGGCAGACTCTCGCCTTCGCGGCGCCTGCGGCATTTTCTTGATTCGTCATGTTTCATGCGCAGCTCGAAAGTCGCTGCCTGGTAGATTCCTCTCCGCTCAGCAGGCCCCTTGTGACTGCCCCTAGCTGTGCGCATGACCCATCTTCAATGCCCCCGCTCGAACTGTATGTCCACTTTTCCCAGCTGAACTGGACTCGTGCCGCGCGGAGTAGTATCATTGTCGCGGTGAGACTGTGTCGTTGTGACCTCGACGAGCGAGCTGTCGACTCTTGGGCTGCCGCTCGAAGCCGCTGTCATGAATGGCGTCGCGATGAGAGTGTTCAGGAAGTTTGGTGCCGTAGAACCCGGACCGTCGCCCTTGAGCTGTGGGTTGGCCGGTCCAATTCGCCGAAACAAGGCTCGGCTCCCTTGTTCAGCTTGCTCATGCTTCTCAGGTTCCACATCGCGCAACGACCGTCGCAGCAGAGGGAGATTTGCGTAAGCGATGGGATCAGCCAGGGGCTTACGGCCGGAAAATCGACATGACGGAGAGGACAGCAATCTCCGCAGCGGTGAGAAGATGCGACAGAGGTCGGTAGGTGCGAGGAATCATCGAATCGGCATCGCCGTCTCGTGTACGTGGCTTGCCTGATCGGGCGCGCGGGGGCCAGTTCAGGGAGCGGTTCCAGGGGGCTGTGCAGAGTGGGAAGCTGTGTCGCATGAGACACGGCAGTCGCGTACGGCAGTTCGGACGACGAGGGACTGGAAGAGGGGAAAAGAAGAGAATTGAAGAGACACAGCAGACCGAGGGGGGGAGGGTCGACGGACTTTATAGTAAAGCAGCGATCCGCCAAGCCTGGCGACCATGCCCGATCGGGGAGGGCCGCCTAAACCGGAGGAGGAATTCCCGGCAACAACTTTACAGGACAAAAATGTATACCAAGGTAATTTATAAGATACCAGTGTGAAAGTAATTAAATTACTATGTATTAGGAAATACTGTCATAATCGCTTGAACGGTCTTGGAGGAAGATCGATGACAGCATCGATCGAACGCGATCTATATTACCAAGAACGGCAGACCTGACGGACCAGATCTGGCTCCACATCATGAGCGAACCCGAACTGATCGGATGAAGCGTAAAAGAATTAGATCAGATCAGATCAGAGCCAAGATCCACCAGCATGCTTTGTATGTTTGGTACTCAGAGTACAAAGCTTCTTCTCAAACCGGTCAATGTCATTGCGTCACAGTTACCCGCTTAGTTGGATCAACACAGGTGGTATCCTAAGGCATTTATATAGATCAAGGTAAGCTACGAGAATGATGGTGGCAGACATACTATGAAATCTCCCTCATCAGTCACGTTCCTTGCAGTGTCTCGTTTATTTCTACTTCAGCTGCCAGTCTCTTTGTCATCAGTCTATTGCCATCGCGCTATCTTCCCAACAGTGCAACGACTATATTCTGTTTCAGCCACCACAATGTCCAAACGTGATCATCCCAATGGCGAGGAGCATCCCGAACTCCAACACCCAAGTATCAAACGTGCAAAAGAAATCGACCAGTCCGAAACGCCGTATGAGCAATTGAAACATGCACTTGGCGAGCAAAAGGCAGTTGATAGAGTCACCCATGTCGCGCATTGGTTCCGCAGCAAGGATCTTCGAATCGAAGACAATACAGCTTTGCATCATGCTTCGCAACTCGCCCAGGAAAAAGGCGTACCATTAGTCACATTCTACTTGATGTGTGCCAAAGAGTTCGAGTGGCATGGGACCAGTCCTGCCAGAACGGACTTTGTCCTGCAGGCTTTGGACGGTATGCAAAAGGAATTGAAAGAGAAATATAATATTCCTTTAGTCTTCATTGACGCTCCCGATAGAAAGGACAAGGTCTCTAAAGTTGTCGACTTTCTCAACGAAAATGAAATCTCCCACGTCTTCGCCAATTACGAATATGAATACGACGAGCTGCGAAGAGATATTCAACTCCTCGACGAGATTGACGACATACAATTCTCTCTATATCATGACCAAACTATCGTTGAACCTGGCACCGTGAGATCCGTCGGCGATAAGCCTATGAAGGTCTTCACACCCTACCACAAAGCGTGGCTCAGCGTGGTCAAAGACGATCCTTCCCTCTTAGACACCCATCCATCTCCATCGCCGAATGACAAATCGGTCCTAAGATCTCACTCATCGCTCTTCGAGACTAAAGTCCCTTCCGCCCCATCCAACAAACAATTCGCCTCTGACGCTGACCGCAAACGAACTCGCGATCTTTGGCCTGCCGGTCACGCAGCCGGCGTAGCTCGACTTCAACACTTCCTAAACGACAAAATCAGCTCCTACGCCGAAACACGTTCCAACCCTGCCGCAGACTCCACATCCCGACTCTCGGCATATTTCTCCAGCGGTCAGATCTCCCTACGCGAAACTCTCTCCGCGGTCCGAAAACACAACAAAGGCTCAGCAGACTTCAGCTCTCCACCAGGAATATCCTCCTGGGTCCGCGAACTTTGTTTCCGAGAACTATACCGCCAAATGCTCGTCATAATCCCCCACAACAGCCTCAATCTCCCACAAAACCTCAAATACGATTCTGTTGACTGGGAAAATCCTTACAACTCCTCCAAGTCGTCCTCCTCCTCCAGCAGCCCGACCGCCCTAGAAAAATGGCGCGCCTGGTGCACCGGCCAAACCGGCGCCCCCTTTATCGACGCCGGAATGCGGCAACTCCTGACCGAATCCTACATGCATAACCGCCTCCGCATGAACGTCTCTTCCTACCTCACCCACAACCTCGGTCTCGATTACCGCCTCGGCGAACGTTTCTTCGCCGAACACCTAATCGACTGGGACCTGGCCAACAACACCCAAGGCTGGGAACCCAGTTACACGGTCTTCAACCCCTTCAGTCAAGCAGAAAAGAACGACCCGGGTGGCGACTACATTCGGAAATGGGTCCCGGAATTGAAAGATCTAAAAGGCAAGGAAGTTTTCCAACCTGATACCAGGTGTGACGCGAAGCAGTTTGACGCGTTGGGGTATAAAAAGCAGATCGTCGAATGGAAGGAAACGAAAGTAGAGAGTCTGGACAGATTGAAAGAGGCGTTCCACGGGAAAGAGGAGCAGTAGTAGTAGTGAAAGAAAATGATGATAATGATCATAATGCAAGTTGTCGGGACCCACCACGGGTTTCTAACCCGTCTATTTACATACTCTATCTGTCTATCGAGATGACCTACCGTTTCCAAATCCCCGCATGCTCACCTCAATGTGAAAAGGTAGTTTTTTTCCCCCTCAGAAATTAGATTATAATAGATCTCTTTCTTGATAAAACCGTAGGTTCAAGATTCTTTCAACCCCGTCCTCTGCCGACTTAAACTTCTTTCTAATCTCAGCTGTGCATCTTCTTCTTCTGCCCATGCCAAGGTCTTATCAGGTAATAAGATAGCTTTATCGATTGCGACTGGTAGACCACGATGTCTTCCTCTCAACATCACAGCACATAGAATCAATTTACTTGTAACATGCCAAGAGCCACAGAAACTGTAAGCGGCCCACGGGACACCTGTACTTACACCGACACAACCGTAGCCGCTGACAACCTCAAACATGATGTTGAAAATGGAGAAGACGGTGGGATCACGTTCGAATTGGCCTGTTTCGACAATTGTGATGAAAAGCACGGCAAGGGCAAGCCACCAGAGGTCGTGAGCGAGCTGACCATGGAGTTGTTGGCGGATGAAATAACTGCTTGAACCACCGCTGAAACCGTGACCGAATATTTGAAGGAAGTTAGATCTCCCACCGGCTCGACCAGTAGATGAGGTAACATCTATGCCTTGCTCGATCTGATCAGCGTAGACTCCCAGTGAACGTTCTTCGTAGGTGTTTGTGTTTCGCATTGCCATTGTGACGGGGTAGACGGAAATGTACATCATAAGGACATAGAGAACGAGGAGACCAGGTCGTAGATCGGGAATGGCAAAGACGTAGAAACCACCGGATCGGATTGCAAAGGCCTGGAAAAGACCATCAAGAACTCTAAATCGTTCAGGAATGCTTTCGATGGACTTGTTCCCAATATCCAGCACACAGAATCTGGACAAAATCAATGAGCTGAAAGTACGATGTGTTAACGAATGAATACTCACGCAAACCAGTCGATGCCGTTTAGCACGACGACGGTGAATACGAGGTACCAAGTCTCCCGGCTTGGGAATAAGTGAGTATATGTTCGTCGAGGATGATCCAGGATAAAGGATACGACCTTCTTCTTCTCTTGCCATTTGGGAGTATCAGGCATAACATTTTTCATGGTCCAGAGAACCAGCCGTAGGAATGGAGGGTAGCAGGTATTTCCTGCTAAGATGAGCAAGCTCATTGTCAAAAGCATATAGTAACTGGTTTGAAAAGCTGTCATGTTGGCATCTAGAAGAGCCATGCCTGAGTTATTGAAAGCTGATATTGCGAAAAATGCTCCTACCCAGTAAGGGTTGAGGCCGTTAGTCCTCGCAACCGACGGGCGGTTAAGGTTAATATAGGTTCCGCATCCGATAGCTCCAATAAGCTGCCATGTAACAAAATATGCTGGTACAATGATTGAGAGCAAAGATACTGCTTGATATTCCAGACCGCCCAGCTCCTCTCTCTCCGCTACGGATAAATTGTAAAACTGACTATTTCTGCCTACGAGGCCGTTGACAGTCTTGATATATTTATCCAGATTTGGGAAGGAAGGTCTTCTGGTGTTATCATCAAAAGGCGTTGGATGAGACAATGTGGACTGAGACGCATTGCGTGGATGGCGGGAGAGATCAAACGCTCCAACCCCTGCCCCACTAAATATCTGAGTGTGGCGATGGTGTCTCTCGTGAGGTGGTGGAGATTGAAATCGAATGTGTTCGGTAATCGTATCGTGATCGTTGACACGAGTGGCAGTCGATTGTGGCTCACTAACAACCTTTGACAATTCATATTGCCCATGTCCTTGTTCGACATCCGGAAGGTCGTGAGAAGGCGGCAGAAGAGTCTGCGATGGACGGGTAGAGAAGCTTCCGCTTGCAACAGGTGATTGTTCAGCCTCAGGATTTGCTTCGGGATGATCCCTTGTGGTTCGTCCTCGCAGTATCATGCCATCTGGCTCAGCACCGGTCGTATCGGTTGCCGTTCTCGGTCGGGAGAAAGAAAAAGAGAGCGGAAAAGATCTGTGTCGCCGATTGTGCTTTTCCAGAATGATGCTTTCCAGTTTCCTTTGAAATGCTCTGCGCAAATTGAATCAGCAAAGATCCGTCATGTCATATTGCCATCATCTTACTTCTTACGCACATGTACCACTACCGACGATACCAAGATTGCTGAACCGAGAATGATCAAGAGGAAAAGCATGAATTGCTGGAAGGTGTTGAGAGTAGAAAGATTGACCGTGTTGAGACCTACAATCGCATCAGTGTGAGCTGCCCAACTCCCTTAATTTCAACGAACCGGCTAGAGTCATTGCGGACACAGCCAGGAACAAGCTGTCCGTATAAGACACACTTCTGAATGGTGTTGCTGAGCCCCATATTATCAGACTAGATACCATGCATGTGCAGATGAAGTAAGTATAATGCACGGTGATGAAGGATCGCTCAGGTAAATGCGGTCGTAGATGTTCGTGGAATTTGGCGACAGGTGCTGGAATGCATCGTCGGAGAAGCGCCCCTATGAAGTTGCTGGTTAATGATCTGGACCGCAAGATGGTACAGTAGATTAAACACTTGCCTGCCATGCCTACCAACTCCTTCGAAAAGGGTCGGATATATGCACTACAAAGCCATATTCAACGCAGACGGTGCGCCCCAAGAAGGGCAGACAACCTTTGTGTGATAAAATTTTTGGGCACATGCGACGGCCGCATTGGATAGAACCGATCCCTGAAATTCCGGCGTGGGTTCCGCGACGGTTAGCCCACAAAATAAACTTATCGCAGTTGATAATATGGAAACCATTGGATGTCGATTTCTTATCAGTCGAGTTTAAATTATATCAAGATTCTATATTATAGGGTAAGGTATCTATCTATGTATGTCGTGATGCTGGGTTGGAACTGTTCGCTTTCTAATGCTGGTCCTCCTTCTCTTCTCCACAAAGTATAGGCCTGAAAGACGTGACGACGATCAATTGAACAGAATGAGAAGCAAGACTGCTGTGAACGAAATACGTGGGAAAATGAAAGACGATATTGACTTTCTAATATGCCATTGAACGTATATGAGACAAGAGGGCAGGAAGGGGGCGCATTCTTGAACAGTATCATCACAACGTAAAGCTGCTAGACCAGGTCAACGATGACCGTTGACATCATTGGCATTTCCATCATTGCTTACCCGTGCTCCGCTCTTCGCAACCACAGTCAAAACATTGGCTACTCAGTTCTTGGCTGCAGCTGTAGACGTGGAAGTGGTAGAGGAAGTGGTAGAAGACGTGGTCGAGGAGATAGAGCTAGTCGAAGTGGATGGCGTGGAGGATGTTGATGATGATGATGTTGTTGTTGTTGTCGTACTGGTAGCGGTGGAGGAAGTAGATGCAGTGGCGGATGATGTCGACGTTGTTGTCTTACTCGAAGACGAGGTGGTACTAGACGAAGTTGATGTCGTTATCCTGCCCGTTGTACTAGTGATCACCTGCTGGGCCAAGACCTGAGCTGTCTTGGAACTTGTCACCCAATAGTTGTACTGCGTTGGGCCTCCACATGATTCAGTAGGATTTCCAGTACATGTCATGGTGCAGGCTTTGTTTCCAACTAGCGAGGTTAGGCTTGCGGGCGCCGTAGTGGCAGCCCAGCATTCTCGGCCGTATTCGAGACCAACAAATGCGAACGTTGTAGCCGGGCTGCGGGTGAGAAATTGTTGCGCATAGCTGAGACACTTTTCTACTGACATGTCATTCGTGGCAAGAATCTGGCGGTTGAAGGCTCTCGTGTTGGTTGGTTCCGCAAAACAGCCAATGGAGTAGTACCCGGAAACTGGGGTGGCGGTTATAGTGGTGAAAGGTGGGTAAGAAGCCGTTGTAATTGAGGAAGTCGCACTTGAAATCCTAGATGAAGACGTCGACGTCCCGCTCGTCTTCGGAGTAGAGGTCGAGTAAACAGTGGTCAGAGCGCCGGCAATCCTGACTGCCGCACTTGACGAAGTGTTGGTACTTGAAGACGATGAGGAATATTGAGATGAGGTTGTCGACGTTCTAGGCAACGAGCTGGAGACGGATGTTGATGATGTCTTAATAGTTGACGACATCGTGGTATTCGAAGCCGAGGCTGAAGTCTTGACAGAGCTGCTCGATTTGGAAGTATAAGATGACAAGCTTGAAGTGGAGGAGCTGTTGGCAGCCTTTGAAGTTGCATTCCATACTGAAAGTCGACTGCTGCCACCGCATAGCTCGGTCCCAGCACCAATGCATTGCATGTTACAGTCCGACTCGCTTTTTGCTACACTACCGGCTTCAAAATAATTACCACAGTAGCACTCTAACGATAACGAAAAGTATTAGCTAGGAGCTTGGAATGAGGGGAGGGGGCCAACTTACCGGTAGCGTATTCGGTACCGAACATGGAGTAACCTTTCCCGAGGCAGAAGGTACCGCAGAGCTCATTTGTCATGATGGTATTATTTGTTCCACTTGTTGCAGCTTTGCTTAAAGCTCGAATTCCCGTGGCTTCAGAAAAGCAACCAGCATAGACGGCTTTACCACTAAGGATAGTGCTGACGCCCACAGTGGGAACAGGATTGACCCAAGCGGTGTTATTCCATACTGTGAGTAGGCTTGAGGCACCACAGTACTCAGACCTGTTGCCCTTACAAAGCATGTAATCTTTTGCGTCACAGACGGAGGCGCTAAGAATGGTAGAGCCCAGTGTGGTACCACAATAACATTCGTCTGCATATTCAAGACCAGCAAGAGGTAGATTCTTCTTTGCGCAGTATGCCATACAAAGCTCAATTGTCATCGACGTGCTGTTGGCATAACTAGCTCCGTCTAGTGCTCGCTCACTAGAGGAGTCAGTCGCGCAGCCGAGGTATGTCCAATTACCCAGCCTGTAGCCTGGTTCAGGATCCAACATGCCACTTGCAGTGTCCAATGTAACATTATTAGATGTTGCTGTTCTGTTGCAATCCGAAACCGCCGTTGCATCTTCTGGACCATAAGTGACTGGGTTGCATCCTGGAAGTGTATCGCCAATCCATCCGTGGACCTTTTCGTTGAGTATGGCGGGCTCTTCAGGACAATTGACGCTGTAATTTTCATCGACATCAAATGCAGGGCATGCAGATGGATTCGTGATGGTATCATTGTTAACACAGTCTGTGATACCATTGACAAGCGTCGCGTTGTCCCAGCCGTTCAAAAAGTCACCGTGGAAACCATATCCTGTAGGATCACCATTGGCAAAAACAAACTGGCCACCGTCGGTTTGGTCGATATCGTTCACACCGTAGTAGACTTCAAAAAAGAGGTGGATCAGCAGGACCGGGTGTGTGTCTGGGCAAACACCATTATCGATCTGTGACATATATGCGACATGGCTCTGATCATTCTTGTACAAATTGACGCCATCCCAACATGACTGAAACTGGATTTGAGCTCGCATTCCGGCAGGGCAGTCGAGATAAGTCAGGTTGTTCGTTTCAGGGTATGAGACATCATAATCGACACAGACAAAACTGACTCGATCTGAGATTGGTCTCCCACCATCCCAGGTCAACTCATCGCTTTTGTAGGAACGAGCGTAAGGGTTCCCTGAGAGCATTCTCAGACCTGGTGGAAAGGGTTGGATATTTTCCCGATTGTCCCCCCGACCGAGATAGTACACAACAGTACCGCTATTTGGGACTTCTTCAAACGACCCATTGGCGTGTTGATAATAAAGTTGGGGAGTCCAGTAGGCACTTAGATCTTTCCGGATCTCGCAGGAGGTACATCTTGAATCCTGCAGACTATCATAGGTTGACGACATTCCAATTGCTGATTAATTGTTAGGAACCGGCACCAGACTGTATCAATGAGCAAGGATATCCAAACTCACTGCTTGCACCGCTGAGCTTGTGTACATGGCCCGAGACAGCACCGGGGCTGATGATAGGATCAATACGTCCTGTCTGTATGACACCGCATGTCATACGCCAATACGCATGCACGGACGAAGCAAAGAGGCCTACGCAGACGCATAGCAGAACATTTATGAAGGCAATCATGTTGCCTGATTAAAGACAATGCTTGCCGACGATCTAAACATCAGGAAGGGATCAGCGGGGGGTTGACCATAAACTCATATAGAGTGGTTCGGAATCGCTGCCGAGACAGCATCCTGTCTCGAACGATCCAAATGTTCCACAATACCACCGGCCACGCCGCTGAGACATGTCACTGGTGGGAGTGAATGAAGCAGGATGCCCTCCGGCAAGCTTAGTAAAAAAAAACAGCATCTCTGTGAAAGAGCTCAGAACATAAACCGGCCCGCCGTCGCATAGCTCAATAAGGTTACCTGCGAACAGCAAAGTATGTGGGTATCACGTGTGAAGCATCCAAGGCGCTGGTTAAGTGGAGACAAAGCACTTGGGTATGCAAACGGATAGCTAGTCACATTCCGTCGGTCTTGTCTGGCCATTTGAAAGATGCAGCAAGGTCGCCGAGATATATTTGTGAATGGCCCTTTGCCAGAGAAGAGTCGTGTTCCCTGCCATCCCATCACATTATGAAAAGAGCATAAGGGGAAGTTATCAAAGGACACATGCGAGACATATATCGAGACCAATAACAAGTAATGCTAGCAATTTCGCGGAGCAGATTCAATGGAGCCTTGTTCGTGCGACTGAAACGAGAACGTTGCCGCCAGGCAGCCAACGACTTGGTAGGTAGCAAGGGTGCTGGCGGCGAAGAGTGAGTCCATGAAGTAGCTCAAAATTGATCTCTAGGTATTTCTGCAACAGGAAAAGTCGGGCCGCTTCGAAAAGGCAAATGAAGAGTTAGTGGGCATTTGCTCGTTGCCGCCGCCACGGTCGTCATGCCGTCTCAGCAGCAGCATGATGCCAAAACAGTAGAGTAAACAACAGAATTACATGTATGACCTCACGGCCACACAAAAATGTAAAGATTGGTAGCCGAGAAAAATCAAGTCGGACGACATGGCTCAAAGAACCGCAGGTCGGATAAGGATAGAAAGTTGGGTCGTTCCGGACTCGGAATGGTCGCAAGGGATAGATGAGAAAAACATGAAAGGACCCAGTTGAGCTGGCCCATCATCAAGGGAGAATTAAATCAAGATCCATCCGAGGCGCAGGACATTAATGAGTCGAGGTTGGTGTTGAAGTCAAGTTTATGACCCGAAATGGAAAGTAAGGGGATAAGAGAACGATGGAGCTGTCGAAGCTGAGGGGGGAGGATCAGGTGAGGGGGAAATCACACTGACGCGAGGTCGGTGAAATTGATGAACGCGACTCCAACACGAAACGACGCGTTCCCTGCTCACGCCTGGCACAATTGCTTTCCCCCCCTCCTCCAACAACTTGAATGCTATCCTGAAAGACCGCCAATCTACTTTCGCCTTCAGCCTCGATCTTATTTATCAGGCACAATCGGTAGAAAATTCAGTAGAGAAGTTAAGATAACGTCAATGATGCAATGCTATGCAAGCTATTAACCTTAACATCTAGAGGAAGATAGTCCATCAAGCCCACGAAAGCGATGTAGACGACCTGTTCGTCAGCCTATTGGGTCAGTTTGGACACTGGAGCACCGGACGGCAAACGGGAGAACGTGCTTCACGGTGGTCGCGAAGACAAGTGCATCGAAAGATTTTATGTAAATCGGTCTTTCAATAGCACGCTTATCCTCTGAATCATGCAAGTCACTCTAAGCTACTCGAGCCATGACCCAGACAACCGCAGTGGATCGACGACCAAGCTATGCATCGACGTTTTTCTAGTTCAGCATGACTTCACAGGGTCTCTAAGCCCCTCGAATTCCACAGAGTCTCAGCATTAGGATTGTACCTAATTAGTCAGTAGAAAAGGAAAACGGATAGCAGAGACATGATGTGTCTGCCCACCCTACTCCCACGATGTACAAGGATATCGACAATCATTGGATCAAAAGAGGATGGTGTCGACTAATGCGCACCATTATCTATGAGCCATCCTCGATATCCCTACTTATCATAATTACCCTGCTCGGAAGTAGACTCACCTTTCCCTGCTCAGCGCGAGTGGGTGAAACCATCGAATCAAATGAAACTCTGGTGTGGATCAATTGACCAAAAAAGCCCACCAGGAATTACATAGTACTACCGGACACCACGAGCTGTACGAGCTGTTCGCCCTGCTTGCACGTTTTCGCCCTTGCGCAAAATTGGCTTCATCAAACACCCTTCCTATCACCCTCCCTTCTTCTTTTGATTCAGGTATACCGCAACTGCGCAACCCTAGCATCTCGAAGAATTGGGGAGATTTAATACAACGTTGTGCGCGGAATCTACTGGTCTCGTTAAAATTGTGATTTCCCTCACGGCGCATCTAACAGCAGTTCCGGCGCATTCTCTGAACCAAATTTCTCACATTTTGCGACAACATTCAACAACTCTCACACAGCAGCATCTTCACGTTATCACGAGCAAAACTGGATCCGTGAACATGCTTCTACCGTCAGTTTTCCCGTGCGAGGGCGTCAGTCGTTCCATTTCGTCTGCGCGCACTTCAGTATTCCCGTCGCAAGAACCTGCGCAACGAGCATGGAAGGAGGATAATTTAAGCAGCTGTCGGGCACTTCAAGCAATTCTGGGCGCATCAGCATACCGCGTGCCATCTCCAGTCCCTCGAGCTCAGCGACCAACCTTGGTGCGAACACCTGCATATTCTCAAGTCACAAGTCAAGAAGTTGTACAAGCACGTTCCAACATTGCGAAAGAGGATGCATGGCGCTCGACACAGCCTTCGCGCAAGCATAGACGAGACGATTCAACGTCGGAACAGCAGCGAAGCCAGCAACAACATGCTCGTTCTCTCAGCGAGGCGTCCACCCTAGCATCAACATCTCCTGTTATACAAGGCCTACAAATTTATCCTCTCACTCTCCCACTCCCATCTCCAATGCTTGACCAAGAAAATACTCTTCCTCAACCCACCGTCAGCACCGTCAGCACCTTCGCCCCTCCAGCGATTTCGACTCGTTCCAGTTCTCGATCGCGATCCTCTCCAGAGCCATATTCTACCCCTAAACGCCGGCGAATTGCACCCGTCGATCTTCCCCTCGGCCTCCAACACTCCGATTTCGAATCCCTCAACATGCCGCCAGGCTACGGTCCACCACCTTTATCACCACCAACTTCCGAACCTCAGTCCACTCCGCTGAGCTTCACTTCCTCTTTCTCAAGCCCTCCCTTTCCTTTTCCTCAACCACAACAACAACCTACCCCAGAAGAAGAAGGGCTCTATTGGACCGACGCCGACGACACGGCGCTGGTTCACCTCCTGCTCTCTAAAATGCGCATCTCCAAACGTGACTGGAACGAATGTGCACGAATCCTGGGAAAGGATAAAGATAGTATGGGGAGACGATGGAGATATCTCATCGGGAATGGCGAAGTTGGGATGAGAAGAGGTGGCAGATCAGGATCCGGAATCGAGAAAGGAAGAAGATCCGACCTAAGGGTTTTCAGAGACGAGGAGCAAGGGATTTGAAAAAAAAAAAAAAAAAAAAAACTTTTTTTTTTAAGCCCAAAGTCGAATAGACTATGTCCTCTGGCGAAAGATCAAAGTTGGATTTGCCTCATTTGGAATTTCCCTCCCACAGATTTCTACAATATTCGCACCCTGCGGTTGGATTGGATTGGATTAGGAGAGTACATTATCGGAAGGAGGTGGTCCTTTGTAACAACATACGCCATTTCTGTTGCTTGCTTTTATATGATGATACCCCAATTGCTTGTCGACCTTTTGTCACGTTAATTTTATTTTATTCTCTTTCTTAGATAGGCACACAGATTACTTTGATACAATACATGATTGACCGATTGAATGTTTTGTTGGGAAAATTCTCCTCCCTGAATATTGTCTATCTGACTATATTTTTTCGCATTGCTGCACGTATCCATCTATTGAACTTAGTTGATATGATATTCAACTATCTCTTAGCTTCTTTTCGAATGAGATGTTGATTTTTTTGGACGGATAGGTTGTCAATTCACTACCTTGTCATCAGATATCATCTTAAGCTATTTTGAGCTTCTTTGGCGTCATGTTACAGTACCATGTGGCGGGCCGCCGTATTGTGCACTCGTCGACGGCTTTTACCAAGGCTTGTCGTTAGACATTGGCTTGCCCGTATTGCCTGTCCATACCGATGGTATTTGTCCCAACACAGGCTCCCACATGATTGATTGTAGAGTTCCCATTAGAAACAAATCGATATGTGAGAATGTGGAGAGTCATGGGCGGGTAAAAGACAAGTTGAGTGGATATCTTTGAACTCCTTTGCGTCAGGCTGCAGAGAATCGGCTGTTCTTTGGAATGCGTCTCATGGATTCCGTAGACCGCTTTGTCCGGTATTCAGTGTCTTCATTGTTCGGGAGAACGAAGTCCCGGCAATGGTAAAACAATTGAGGGTTCGCAGTCACGACGGAGCGCGTGATCCTGCCGATAAGGGAGCCGGACGTTGTGGGTCGGAGAGATGCTGTTCATCTTGCGTTCGTCAGACCGTGGTCAGCTTATTTTCGTCGAGCTTATTATTGTGTCTTCTTTCCTGACAGAGAACTCAATCTTCATCGTCGCTGTCTTCGTTTTCTGCATTAAGCATCTTGCTCATGTATGGCCCATCAAGCTTATAACCGAGCTTTGCATAATAACTCCGTACTCCAACGCCACTGATAACACTTATCTTGGAACTACCATGCTCCTCCCTGGCAATCCTTTCGGCCTCTTTCATCAACAGTGTTCCATACCCACGATGCTGAAATTTGTCCTTGTCTCGCCCATGTACTGGCACAGCAAGACCATAAACATGCAATTCCCGTACCAAACTTGTTTGTTGCCCTGTCAATTCGGGCCGAAAAGTATGTGTGGAACTGCATTTCCGAAGGCGGAGTAAACCAATAAGGATATCCTGTTTTGGATCCTCGTAAGCAAGAAAGGTCTCCCAACCACCATTGGCAACGTAGTCACGTCTGACAAACTCGACTTGAGATGGACGGATCTTGTTTTTGACTTCGTTGATACCGACTTCTCGAGTTCTAACGTCGCGACAAGTGGTCCCGAAATCTTTCATGCGCGACAGTGCAAGTTCACGTAAATTGCCGTTTTCTACTCCCGAAGTAACCAGTGGCATTGGAATATCTCGTTGCACACGGTATATCCGAGTCCAGGGTGGGACAAGAGCAAGAATTCTTGCCACAAGATCTACAAGAGCGTTTGGCGTGTAGTTCTTGTAGCGACCTGTCCGCCACAATTCGTAAAGACCAGTACCTCGAATGACCAATGTAGGATAAATTTTGAGTCCATCAGTTCGGAATGCTGGATTCTCAAAATATTCATGGAATTGATCAAGATCACGTTCCATACCAACGTTCGGCAGATCCGGCATCATGTGTGAGACAATCTTGAACCCGGCATCTTTCGACAATTTGAAAGTCTCGGCTACCGCCGCTACTGTGTGACCTCGATTGGTGTCTCTTGCAACATCCTCGTATAACGATTGCACGCCAACCTCAAGGCGAGTGCATCCATAACGCAGCATCGCTGATAAGTGAGTATCTAAACAATAATCCGGTCTTGTCTCAATGGTGATACCAACGCATTTGATAGTCGACATTTCACCTGCCCGTACTGCTTCATCCACGTTGTTCGTCTGGTACCCACTCAGCGCATTATGTAATTGAGAAATGAAGTGTTCACGATAGTCCTCTGGTAGTGACATGAATGTTCCTCCCATTATGATGTATTCGACTTTGTCCACACTGTGCCCGAGGGACTTAATCTGGTCGACTCGCCCGCGAGCTTGTTCGAAGGGGTCATATCTTGCACGTATAGCCCGCATTGACGTGGGTTCGTAGCCAGTATAGGATTGCGTTGAATATTCGAAATCGGAGTCAGGACCACCAGGACAATAGACACAGATGTTACCAGTGTATGCGATATGTGGACATCGATGCGGCTTGCACATGACTGCCACCACTGCGATACCCGACGAGGTTCGTATGGGCTTAGCGATCAGCTTTGGCAAGATGTATTTCTTGTAATGCTCTGGGACAGCAGCGATAATAGCTGTCAATGGGGGCTGACTGCTGAGTTTATGCTTCTTTGACATGTCCCCTCTCAGTCGATTCAAATTGATGTCTTTCTTGGGTTTAGAACTATCGATTTGTTCCTCATGTTCTTGTATAAGTGCATTAGCGATATCAGCACACGCTCGCATGTAGCGCTCATTCTCGGGCGCAAGGTCTTCTTTCTTAGTGAACTTGGCCTTCTGCATGCGCACAGGCATGGTCACCGTCTGCGTCGCCATTACGGGTGTTTTGCGAAGCTGTTGGCAATGACCGACCTATATGATAACTCAGCTTCTCGGAAAGCCGCATGTGATCATCTAACCAGCAGACGGATCACGTAGGCATTGGTTGGCAGAAATCGAAATATTCGTTTGAAAGCGAAGCCATGGGTGACATAAAATAAATTGGATCTTAAAGATCGATAAATCTCTTGGCATAGGGAAGAATTGGAGTTTCTCGGCGCATCGGCTGAATACGCTTTGAGAGCTACAAGATTTCCCGACAGCTCCAAAGACTGCCACATGTTTTGACGAGCCAATCCGACTTGAATCTACCTTTGCTCATCGACATCTTCACTCATTAACATACAAACACTTTACTGCTCCTCCCGCACCGTGGAGTACTTTGGTAATGCAAGCATTCCGTACCAGCGCCGCCTCGGCGCTACGATCTGCTGCCAGAAGGCAAGCCTATTCGACTTCGACTTCTGGATATGCATCGACCAACAAGAATTTGAGGATCAATGGCGACACCAAAGTGATCTTCCAGGGGTTCACAGGAAAGCAGGGAACGTACGTCGAACGCCTCGAGGAGATCATGTGGAATAATGACTGAATCGTGCTTCCTAGATTTCACGCTCAACAAGCTATCGAATATGGTCCGTACTGGGAACGATTTCTCGATAAGAAAATATTGCTGATTTTCATCAGGAACAAAGGTAGTTGGTGGTACAAACCCTAAGAAAGCCGGTGAAACACATTTGGGGCAGCCTGTGTTTGCCACGGTTGCAGATGCTGTCAAGGAAACCGGAGCCACGGCTTCTGCCATCTTCGTCCCGTAAGATAGCCAGCCATTATCTCATATCGATTCTGTTACTGACTGATCCAGCCCACCACTGGCTGCAAAAGGTATCGAGGAGGCTGTTTCTGCGGAGATTCCATTGGTCGTCTGGTAAGCACTAGGAAATGGGTAAATCGATTTCTTACTGAAGGGAACAATAGCATTACAGAAGGTATTCCTCAACACGACATGGTCCGTATCACAGACATTTTGAAGACCCAGAACAAGACTCGTCTCGTTGGACCCAATTGTCCCGGTATAATTGCTCCTGGCCAATGCAAGATTGGCATCATGCCTGGTTTCATCCACAAGCGCGGACGCGTTGGTATTGTCTCTCGATCTGGTACTCTCACCTACGAAGCCGTGAATCAGACAACGCAAGCTGGTCTTGGTCAATCTCTCGTCGTCGGTATTGGTGGTGACCCATTCTCTGGCACGAACTTCATTGATTGCCTGAAGGTCTTTTTGGAGGATGATGAGACAGACGGCATCATAATGATTGGTGAGATTGGTGGAAGCGCCGAAGAGGATGCTGCCGAATTCCTGAAGAGCGAGAACAAGAAAAACAAGCCTGCAGTCAGCTTCATCGCCGGTATCTCTGCTCCACCAGGCCGAAGAATGGGTCATGCGGGTGCTATCGTCAGTGGTGGTAAGGGTGGAGCAGATTCCAAGATCTCGGCCTTGGAAGCTGCCGGTGTCATCGTTGAGCGATCCCCTGCTGCTCTGGGCAAGACTCTGCACGCAGAATTTGTGAAGAGGGATCTCATTTAAAGTGTCAATCTTACATGATATATTTCATTTGTCCCCAGCATGCTATCTGCCTGCTACTAGGATTTTCATCTGAAGATTCGAGCTAGGTGGATTCTCCGGTCTGTACAAATCCTGAACCTTCGTGTTTGAATCAATAGAAATTTTCATCATCCTACAAAGCAACCGTATGTCGTTGCGTCAATTTATTGACGGGCCGCGTATGCCAATTGTGAATATATGGAATGGCTCTGTAACCGTGAGAATTATTTACACATTCACAACGGCATCCTAGTTGCCCAATACAAATCCCCCAACTGTTGAAGCTCTCTACCGCGAAAAAGCATGCCCATTGTTGCAATGAAGGAGGGAGACTGCATGAATCTATATCCCACGCTCATCCTGCCACCGATTTATCCTTCAACATGCTCGCAGAGCCAGTGTAACGCCCGCATGTGTAATTGATGAGTAGACAAAAAAAAAAGAGTTTGCTTATGGCACCACTGTCTGCAATCCAGATTTGCGTCTGTACTGTTGGAGATTGTCAACGAAGAGAGATTTGGCCACGTCGACTCGCTCTGATATGTAGATATCCTTGGAAACCGCAGAAAACAAAGAAGCCCTGTAATTTATGTCAGCTTGCTACAACTTGATTCAAGCATTGAAGGCGATTCATACGGCATATATGGCCACTGCAATAAAAATCGACGCCGCGACAGCGCCTCCATCCTCTGGATCATCCGTATGGCCCATCATCGAGTGGTGGTTTTTCTAAAGTATTTCGTTAGCTTCAATACTCCATCCATCTCTCGATCACCTGGCTCTTGGTGGTAGTGTTTCGAAAGTCGAGCGTACCTTGAAGAGGCTACCGAGTACTGAAAGGATCAACATGGCGAAAAAGGACACAACAACGCTACATCATGTCAGTTGAGTCATCCATCAGTAATGATCAATATACATACCAACTCCATGCGTTCATAGAAGAGACGACGGGCTTCATGATGGCTGATAGGGCTGCAATAAGCAGCGGGTACTTGGCTAATTGCTTTTGGCGTTGGTATGCGCTGAAGGTTGCTTGCTATAGAAGAGTATACGTAGGCGCTGAAGACGAATTCAAGACCACCAAGAAATATTCTCCGATATCAACAACTGCCTGTGTGTGTTATCATTGACAATGTCGCAACAAGTAGCGTGGGCTGAATTGTCGCTGTGCTTGGTACATAGGACGTCTGTGATTTTGGAGACAAGCACCGGCAGTGCTGGGGGCGGTTAGCTCGAAGCTGCTTGCAATTGCATGCGAGTGCTGACGATCAGTGCAGCGAATCGGCACATTAGGTATAAGGTAACTACCATAGTATGTAATTACATCACACCCATGTAGTTTGATGTCAGGTACCTTGTACCGCAATCACATGAACCTTGGGTAGTAAGATGCTCCATTACCATCGAACAGTTTCCATCTCTACAAGACCATCATTTTATCACCTTTGCTTCAAGCTATTCGACTAAACTGCTGCTTCGACCTGGGAGCTTCGCTTCGTGTTTTCCCTATTCCGTAAACCTTCGCTCATCTCCGGCAATTCCCATTATTATTCCATACCTGCTTTGGGGGCTCATCCACAGGTTTCCATCCACAGGAAGGGTTCTTGCCAACTACTTCTCAACGTGAAATCTACGAAGCTGTCGACTGACAATGGTGTCTCCTACTCTCCTCGTGATGCTTCGAGTCCTAGACACCTGATTCAACAATCTCTCAGCCGTTCCGCTTTCGGAGTCTAGTTGGTCAGACGACATTAAACCGAAGCACGGGACTGGCGTTACCGGAAATACCAGGAATATCGATTTTTTCGCCCAACATCATTAGAATTTGGTTTACATCCTCTGGATACAGGGCACATCGATTAGTATTAACCAGTTCTTGAGTCTCTACACGACCCATGCCTCGTTCTGATCTACATATCGACATTGATGAGCAGTCTCCGCTGCTCCGCGCTGAACGCGAAAACGGGAATCCGACAGACGGAGATATCGAAAGGCTTCACTCTGATGGCTCCTCTGAAAACCTGGCCTCAGATGAGGGGGTGGAAAACAAGCCATGGTGGTATTTGTTCCTGCTAGCATTGAGTCTTGGTGGGCTCCAGATCGTCTGGTCTGTTGAGCTCGGCAGTGGCTCCCCATATCTGCTATCGCTCGGTCTCAAGAAATCAATTTTGGCATTTGTCTGGATAGCGGGTCCTCTCACCGGGGCACTAGTCCAACCGTATGTTGGTATACAGAGCGATAATTGTCGTTTGTCTTGGGGACGAAGGAGACCTTTCATGGTAGGAGGTGGGGCGGCCACTATAATTTCCCTCCTGGCACTGGCACATGCGAGAGATATCGTTGGCGGGCTTCACTCTGCCTTTGGCGGTGATAGGGAAGCAGAAGGGGTGAAGGCCGGGGCAATCGTCTTTGCGACAGCTTGGATGTACATCTTGGATTTTTCCATTAATACTGGTAAGTGTAACCAAAGAACTATGTGTACCATGTCTCACTCGTCGACAGTCCAAGCAGCCATTCGGGCCTTCATTGTGGATAACGCGCCTACTCATCAACAAGAAGAAGCGAATGCCTGGGCAAGTCGTTTGAATGGAATAGGAAATGTTCTTGGCTACACTTTTGGATATGCTGATCTGCCTAAGATCTTTCCGTTCCTTGGGAAAACACAGTTCGAAGTGCTTTGCGCTATAGCAACTTTTGCATTGGCGATCACGCTATTCATCAGTTGCTCAATCATTAAAGAAGAAGATCCCAGCTTGTGGGGTCCTCCAGACAGGAGTGGAGCCGGTCTCTTCACCTTTTTCAGACAAACATTCAGGTCAGTACGACGCTTACAACCGCAGGTCCGAAAGATCTGTGAGGTCCAGCTCGCGAACTGGATAGCATGGTTTCCCTTTCTTTTCTATATGACTACTTTCATTGGACAACTTTATGTGAATCCATACCTTGAAAAAAATGAGAAGGATCACAATCTCTCGGACCGTGATATCGACCAGCTCTGGCAAGAAGGCACACGTGTTGGAACTTTTGCTTTGCTCATCTACTCGATCACATCTTTCGCCTCCAACGTCTTCCTACCGTTCTTAGTCATCCCGACATATATCCCTCGTGGCATGCAGAAGGTACACAGTGTTCAGAGCATGGTCGTAGCGACATCACCAATCGGTAGTCGACCTCGCACGCCCATGGCTATACCTAGAACACCTGGAAACGATCCGTCTGTCTACTTTCCAGAAACAGACCCCGCTCCGGCGAAACCTCCCTCTCGCCTTGCTCGATTACTCAACCACCTTCGAATCCCAGGGCTTACTCTCCGTCGTCTTTGGATGTTTGCTCAAATCCTCTTTGCTGTCTGCATGTTTTCAACCTTCTTCATCCGCACCCCAATGCTTGGTGCAATCATGACAGCGTTTGTGGGAGTCTCCTGGTCTGTCAGCCTCTGGGCGCCCTTTGCCTTGATCTCCGCCGAAATTGCCAAAAGTGCAGACAAAGTCCGTGAACACTATCTCAAAAAAGCAGCAAAACGACAGAAGTCTGCCTCATCCGATAGCTCAGCTTCAGCCTCACCGGTTCCCAAACCTAGCAACCCACAACCGGTCGAAGACGACAACGAGATCGACGAAAGGGACGAAGTCACCGCCCAAGCGGGGATCATCCTCGGATTACATAATTGTTCCATTTCAGCTCCCCAGATCGTGGCAACTTTGATCAGCAGTGCCGTGTTCAGAGCTTTACAGAAACCTCGAGGAACCCCGGGGGATGATAGTGTCGGTTGGGTTTTGAGGCTGGCGGGTGTTGCGGCATTGGTAGCTGCTTACATGACGAGTAGATTGGATGATAGGAAAGATGATGATGGAAGCGAGGAATGAACCAAATGGAGAGTGCAATGAGTAGATCACTGGTTTTTGTTATTTTGACGTGGAAACCTTGGCTTGTAAAGACGCTCGCGTGTTCGTTGTCTTGATAAAATGTATTATTCCCAGTAGCAAGCCATCACTACTATTCAATAGATAACGATAGGACTTGACCCGTGACTCTCTGTCTGTAAAACTATTACTTCTCCGTCCATCAATTAATCTCATACCTCATTTCCAATCTACTTATATCTATCATTTCCAAAAAAATATTGAACAGATTAAACGAATCCTCATCAACAGCCACCTCCCAACTAACGACATCATCTTCATTCAGTCATTGATACATCATTCCGATCTTCGTCCGAATCCTCCATTCTCCTCTTAATTTCCCTTCTTATCCCTTCCCCTACCCTACGCACTACCACCCTTCCAATACTTCCTCCAATCATGTTCCTCCATAAACCCCAAAACGTCTTTAATCTTCTTGTTACTCAACGGCGCCTCTCGTTCTCCCAATTCCCTCGTGAAGACCAACTTCTCATCTCCACCGTGATACTTCTTCAAGGCCACCAGCGTGTTTTCTTCCGTCGTGATCCCATCATTCGTGGCATTGAAGATTTGAAAGCCGAGTCTCTCTTTCTTCATGATTGCGAGATGACATATCTGTCCGAGGTCGCGGGCGTCGATGTAAGACCAGGCGTTGCGTTTGCGGAGCGTGGGGTCGGCGATGAAAGATGGGAAGTCGCGGGCGTACTCGTGGGGTTCGATTACGTTGCCGATGCGGAGGGCGTAGATGTCTGTGGTGCTGGAATAGCGGTGGGAGAAACCGCGGGCGATGCGTTCGCCGCAGAGTTTGCTTATGGCGTAGGAATCCATGGGGTTACAGTCGTAGGTGTCTTCATCGAGGGGGAAGGAGAGAAAGAAGAGAGCAGTATCGGGGGTTTGAGAGAAACAGGCACCGTAGACGGTTTCGGAAGAAGCGATTAGGACTTTCGAGACGCCCAGTTTGGAGGAAGATTCGATTACGTTGTACGTTGACGTTATATTGGTGCGAAACATTTCGTTGTCCGGGACGAGGAGGTTACGGGCATAGGCGGCTAGGTGGATGACAGCGTCTGGAGGTTGGGGGTTGTGAGGTTTGGTGTATTCGGCCATGTTGAAGTGAGAGGTTAGAGCGTTGAAGACTTGGCCAGAGTCTGTGAGATCGGTTTTAAGGGTGTAGACTCGATTATCCGGGTCGTGGGTTGACGGGAATGGGATCAGATCTAGATTGAGAACTTCGTGACCCTTGGAGAGGAGGTATGGAATTACATGGCGGCCGGCCTTGCCTGAGCCGCCAGTCACCACGATACGCTTACTGACAGACATGGGTCCTTTTGAGACGAACAAAATGAAATTGATAGACAAGGAAATTCGAGAATGAATGGAAATTCTGTTTACAGAGAAGGAGAGCTTTTGAACTACCTCTTCCACATAGGTAGAGACCGTCGATGGAGGGCCTTACAGTAGCTCTTCTCCGCATATGGAGATGACGTCCTCGATTGCAGCTCTGAAGGAATGAAATTGCAATGCCGTAAGAACCTAGATTAGGCAGGTCAGTTCCGAGATGGCAACCGGCAGATTTCTGCTTTGCAGATGTATAGCAGGTGGTAGTGCGTATTTGAAGATAACGACGTTGCATGATCTTGAAAAATCGCAGAAGCATGCGATATCTTAGCAAACTGTCACAAGTGTTAATACTGTAGAATTCCTCTCGAGTGCACTGCTCATGATGGGTGCAAATGAGCAGTCACGAGACATTTGCATGGGATAGAAAGAGAGAGAAGTCGTCATTGCAGAGAGATGAATGACAGGTCGCAATAAAAGCAGTATAGACACGAATGGCTCTTGCATCGACAGCGTAAAGAACTCTCCTCGCTGTGCATTGCACACTATCGTGCCAATTCGAGCGCTCCAATCTCGATGAATATACAACGCCACTCTTTGGGAGTATCTCTTTTCTGTTGATTGTGTAGATTAGAATTACTGCTTAGGCGATATCTTGTGGAAAGATAGATGAAATGGCGCGGTAATGGGACTCTGTACAAGATCCAATGGACAAAATGTATGACTGACAGTCGATGTCATCATTCTTCATATCACGAGATGCCGTTGAACAGAATCCATTGTGCAAATCTTTGCACATGCCGTTTTATCATTGAGAAGTGCGTCATCGGGTAGGATCTCGAAGGAGTATGACTCTTCATTGGCGTTACCTTCGTTTGAGAGATCGCTTGAAAGAAACTGGTAGCAAATGAGACAGCTTGACCGCTTGAAAATGGGATTCTGAGAGGGGGCGCAGAAGTCGTGAGCTTCAAAAGCCAGGTGATCAGTGACGATCTTTTTGCTTAGTCGGGCGGGGGAAAGACCGAAGTGGAAAAAGAAAGATGGGTAAAAGGATGAAGCCTTTCAAGTATCGTCGTTCTCGGTCCTACGTGCTTGGCACCCCGCAAAGATCATCGTTCTGGGGAAGTGAAAATACGAACGAACACCTGACAGGTTGGAAGAGAACTAATGCAATACACATGTCATGGTCAAAATGTGTTTCTTCCATCAGGGGAGTTTCGGAAGAGCGAAACATGTTCGATGGGTGTGGAAAGCCCATGAGTATGAGCGGCCATTGGTGGTGAAAACGATTCACTACTGCCCTACCACGTGAGCGCAATGAAGTAAGAGAAGAACTATCCGGTCGAGTACGCAATTCCAGTACCAGCTTCAAAGCTACCATGCTGAACTCCTTTTGCTGGATTCTTAGGGCAAGCATGCCAAAAGACTGAGACCTGAAGACCGAGACACCGCGACCCCTGCGCGGAGCATGCAGTGCACCAAAGAGAGACGTACCTGCGAATTGTAGCTAACACCCGAGGTTGAATCCAAGTCACAAGCGTTGGCCAGGACAGACGGTTATGGTACATGTGCATTAGCTTGCCACTTCGTTCAAAGCGAAGTACTCTTGCCGTGTGAAGTCGTAAGTTGGCCAATCAAAGCGATCAACAAACATCTTCATTCGTTGGAAGGATTACATGATCAGCAACGTTTGTTTCCTCCCACAGGCACCCAAGGTAGCAAGCAGATCTTGACTTCATACGGAAGTCTACTTGAAGCCTACCATTGGGGGAATAACCACTCTACCGGGTGTAAGCAAAGAAAGGACATTATCGTACCAATGCTTCACCGAGTCGGTCTAAGGTGCAAGGAGTCGGTCACAATGCCAACACCGGTCTGGGTTCCGTGGGCAGGTCCATTGCTAGCACGTTGCTACTGGCTGCCTACCACACAGAATCACCGACGTCTATGGACCAGATCCTTCATTTCGTCAGTCACCAGACCGCAAGATTTATCTTACCGCGATTGTTCTTCTCTTATAGTTGCTGCTTACTGCAATCCCCCGTCGATCTTGTAACCACATAGATCTGGTCTTGTGGCGTTGTACATAGTATACAGAAGTTCAACCGTCAACCATGCGGCAATTCTACAACGATATTGCCGCGTCACGTTCCGGTATGAGCGGTAGAAACGATCTGGAAAGAAAGTGTTCCGTACCATGCGATGATTGTTGTCAATCTGAAACCTGTTTCTTGCCCTGGGTCTCTGGGCAGCTGGGGCCTGGTCGGTTAGCCCTGCAGGAACAACAAGTCATTATTGATACCCTGCCAATGGACTTGATCCAAATGAGTCAAAGGACCCATCACGTAAGGTCCACTGGGCAGGGATTTTTCCTACCTTTACTCTGAGTCTCCTGTTGAATGGACAACTTAGATTGGAGAGCCTGGGGGACTTTCCCAAAGAAGACCTAGCGAGCTCTATTCAACAGCTGATCCCTTCCACTGTGCCCAAAGTTCGGGGAAAGGAACGCCACAAAGTGCTCTTTCGAGTTCCAGCTGTGCCTGGTTTGCGTCACCGTCCCAGCCAAACAATAACTGGGGCGAACAACAACTCAAACCGAGGTTGGACCCTGTGGAGCTCCTGTTTGCGCCGGAAGCGAACCACATCGAGGAAATGAGAAGTGCCTCTGATTGACAACGAAAACATCCTCAAAGAGGTATACTAAACAACCAACTTATGGGGTATCAGCCAGTCCCGACTGACCTCGTCAAAAAATGTTATATGTCGTGCAGAACAAATGCAACCATTGTCATCATGTGCAGCATCCTAGTTGGCTTGTGGAGTTGTCAATGGCCCATTGCAGTCATTTCCAGCGTAGCTTGCAGTGTATATGAACAGCCCAGCCTCCTCCCAGATCGAACATTCCTCACTTTTGTGTCTGAGAACAATCCATACTTTTCTGTAAACAATAAGCTACCGCCGAGATCAGTAAGATCTGTACCTGAAAACGGCCCTCATCCAAGCAGACTGCTTGTTCACTTTACCATCTAGTTCCGATCTGGTCTCATATTGTTTACTATATTTACGTGGATGTTCCTCAGACACTAGCTTCATTTCCTCATACTTCATCCCTCACATTCATCATTCATAACCCTAACACTATGCTTACTCGATCCTCGCTGCCTAGAGTGGCTACATTCCTCGCCTCCCTGGCAACGCTGGGGGCAAGTGCGCCAGCATTGAGACTCAAGGCTCGTGATTCGTCATTTGACTACAACAATAACCTTATCTATGGTGTCAATCTAGGAGGGTGGCTGTAAGTGTGCACGCTGTGTGAAACAGAATCATCAAGCTGACATTCATACACAGCGTCTGTGAACCTTGGATCACACCTTCTATCTTCGAAGCAGCGGGAGACAGTGCAGTGGACGAGTATACGTTGGGAGAATTAGGCTACGACCTGACCAGCCACTGGGAGACATGGATCACCGAAGATGATTTCAGCAACATTGCTGCAGCTGGTCTCAATCATGTTCGCATTCCCATTGGCTATTGGTCGGTTATACAACAATCGCCATACAACTATGGTGCCATCGATTACCTCGATTCTGCCGTTCAATGGGCTAGAACGTACGGACTCCACGTCTTGGTCGATTTGCACGGTGCTTCTGTCTCTCAGAATGGTTTCGATAATTCGGGTCATTATGGCGCTGTAGAATGGGGATCCAGCGAATCGTACAGCGATACCCTCAATGCAGTAGCCGCACTAGCTCAGCGATACAAAGGCGATACTGACGTTGTGAGCCTTATCGAGGTTCTCAACGAACCGTTAACGAACACAGCGAACACCTATATCCAACTCGACGAACTCGAGCAGTTCTACAGGGATGGCTGGGGCAGGATTCACAACGATGCTAGTAGTGACTTCACTGTCGTGGTGCATGATGCCTTCCAAGGTGTCAGCGCATGGTACGACTGGGGCAACGATTTGTCAGGAGTCATGATCGACACCCACATCTACTACATTTTTGATGACTCAAAATTGGCTCAAAGCCAGAGTGACCGCATCAGTTCGGTCTGCAGCTACAAAAGCACTTTGGCCGAGAGTAACAAATGGGCCATTGTCGGCGAGTGGTGCTCAGCCACAACAGACTGCGCCAAGTATCTCAATGGCCGATACAAGGGTTCCAGAACCGATGGTACATATGACAGCGATGGAGCTATCGGTGTTGGCAGCTGCGACGGCTACTACTCCGGCTCGGTCGATAGCTTGACCAATGATCAGAAAGCCACGATCCGACAGATGAATGAGGCTCAGTTGGACTCGTATGCAAGCCGTAATGGCTGGGTCTACTGGACGTGGAAGACAGAAGGTGCTCCTGAGTGGGACCTCCAGGCACAAATCAACGCCGGCCTCTTCCCGCAACCTTTGTCGGACCGCCAGTATGGTACGCAGTGCTAAAGTGGGCACTTTTTGTTCAGCGGAGCTCGATCTTCATACGATCAATTTTCACCAAGGAAAGGACTTACCTGTCACCTGAGCCAATGGAAGAAACCGCCTTCTATCTGTGCTCGAATCCCCGGCCATCTCTGCGAAGAGCAATCTACGCAGAATTTCACGACCAGTCACGATCCTCATCAAAGCATTGATCTTTGGATTCACGCAGTCTCAGCATGCGGAATCCCGGCGACCCTCCGAATTGCTTTGATTGTTATTTTTCTTCTACTCTCGCTAAAGATACCCCCAATTCAAGCAATGATTATCCTTTGGAAATAAGTTTTGGTTTTTATCATCATGGATCACGGGCGATACCATCATGTACATACTGAGTTTTGCGCAAGCGGTCGATGTTCCATTGGTTGATCGCTGCTGTACCTAAAACATGGATTGTACACAAACAAAAAATGCAATGCAAAAACAAATATCACATTCTACCTGGATCAACATGATCATTCTCGCACCTGCTCGTGACTTTTTTGCGGCCAGTGTCCATGCATAATCATTTCAATTTTTAATTTTTTTTTCTTTTCCTCATCTCCGCGATCAGTCTTCGCAGCAACGGCGAGGCGCAGCCAAGCTGGCTATCTTTCGGTTGTGGTGTGATTGCTCGGCTCACTGTGAATTTACATGGTACCACGGTAGTACACGGGTAAGTAACAGTGGTCGTAAGGCTGTTTGCTTGGTCCTCGGTGATTGGGCTGTTAGCAACGATATCCGCCAATTAGCAAGCAAACTGGACCATCTTGAGTGATGCTAAGCAAAATCTGGAAAGAATTCGGAGTATTTGTTTACCATACCGTACCGATCGTGGAAGGTATTAATCCGCAGACCCGTGAAACTCACCGGCAGCAACTCGGCTCTTTCCCGTACAGGCCATTCTAGGTCCTGGTATGTATTCAATACCCAATCATTACTCCGACTAGTCACTGAAGCCCTCCAATGAACGCTGTAATTACCATCGCAATACCATGGACTTCCTGGCGTTTGGTATTTCTGCCACCACCACTACCATCATCCCACCAGGCACCACCTTGCAATCAGGTCAGAGTATATACCAGTAGGAGTAATTAATTACGCGGATGACTGACTCTGTTCGGTGACATCCACCTCATCAAAATGCTAGGCCTATCAGACCTCCATCTGTCAAACTTTGGCCTGCTGTTGCTGTTGCACTCTCCTCTCCATCTTTGACGACGATGCGATCTTGGCGTAAACACAAAGTCGGTTATCGGTTGTTGTTCATACGGAACCCCTCTCTCCAGATGCAGGAAGATCTGTATAATGCAGAATGGCTTAGACTCAACCCCGCAACCCCAACAGCCTCAATCGTGAACTCTATGCAGGACCTTGAATCGTCCTTGCATTGTTCTCCGGGAAGGATGGGGAGAGGTACCGTGTGTGATAGGCTGAGGTCGGGGATGCTGGGGTGAATTGTGTAGGCAAACTCAACCCAGATCGGCCAGCTCCTCTGCTCCCCATGCTGCCATTGGCATCCAGAGGTCTCCACCAGAGCTGCGCTGAGAGTGACTGTACTGTCAGTACCATGGGCCTTCGATCTTTCGAGCATGGTGTCCGTTCTTCCGGGTGCGAAACGACGAAAGCAGTCATTCCTCTCGGGATCACCCCACTCATCACTCTCGTTACCTGTCGTGTGCTTGGCCCCAGGCCCAAGCTCCTGATGATACAAGAAGAAGGGCCGACGCTCGTAAAAAAGGAGGGGTCCCGTGAATCCGTAAAGATCCATTTGTCCTTCGTCATATCTCGTGAGACATTTCAATTGAGATCATAAGTATAAAGGGAACAGCTTCCCGCCAGAAGTAGAAAAATAACATGTCCAGACGACTATTCCCCAGCGTATTGACTACTGCCCTTCGCACCACCCAGCCAAAACTTAGATTGCAAGCTGCTCCTGTGCTCTACAATCGATTCAGCACATCCTCTCGCATCATGGCCCCTCTTCCCGATCACATCCCCAAGAAGCAATGGGCCCAGGTTTTCACTGAGACCGGTGGAAAGATCGAATACAAGCAAATTGATACCCCAACACCAGGTCCTGATGAAGTCCTGGTCAACATCAAGTATACCGGAGTCTGCCACACTGGTACGTTTTGTCACACCACTTACGCTTTTCTCCGAGCTCCAACCCAAATCGTTTTCGGAACAAACAACTTTCCCATTTTAACGAGGAGGAAGGAACAAAACTGACCGCGTTTGTGATTTTCAGATCTTCACGCATGGAAAGGTGATTGGCCATTGGATACCAAGCTCCCACTTGTCGGTGGACACGAAGGTGCCGGCTATGTAGTAGCAAGAGGCGAGCTTGTGACCGATGAGCAAGCAAAGATCGGAGAGGCAGTCGGGATCAAATGGTTGAACGGTAGCTGCTTGGCCTGCGATTTCTGTCAAGTGTCAGATGAACAGCTATGCCCCAAGCCATCCCTCAGTGGTTACACAGTTGACGGTACGTATATCTAGCTAATCCACTTTGTTGATCTCTCCGGGACCCCCTCGTCCGACTTCGGCATTGACCCGGTGCTAACTTCGATTCCACCTATAGGATCCTTCCAACAATTCGCGATCGGTAAAGCCGCCCATGTGGCACACATCCCTGATGGTGTCGCCCTCGATGCCGTGGCTCCAATTCTGTGCGCCGGTATTACAGTATATCGGGGTCTCAAAGAATCGGGTGCCAAGCCAGGTCAAACTGTAGCGATTGTCGGTGCAGGTGGTGGTCTCGGATCTCTTGCCCAGCAATATGCCAAGCAGATGGGTCTACAAGTCATTGCCATCGATACCGGTGACGACAAGAAGAAGATGTGCGAACAAATGGGAGCTGCTGTATGTTCTTTTCCTTTTACCCCATGACTATCCCCGTTCCCCCGAGTGCCCGTCCTAGCGGGACCCATCCCCCAATTTCCTTTCAGAAGGCCCTCCCTCGATCCCCAAACTTGAATGTCAGCTAAACATGCCCCCTAGGCCTTCGTAGACTTTGCCAAAGGTGACGTAGTTGAGAACGTCAAAGCTGCCACCCACGACGGCACCGGTCCCCACGCCGTTCTCCTCGTCGCCGTGACCGAAAAGCCATTCCAACAAGCCGCCGCCTACGTCCGTTCTCACGGTACCGTTGTTGCTATCGGTCTCCCCGCCCATGCGAAGCTCTCCGCTCCCGTCTTCGAAAGTGTGGTCCGCATGATCACCATCAAGGGATCGTATGTCGGTAACCGCGCCGACAGCGCCGAAGCCCTCGAGTTCTTCCGACGTGGTGGAATCAGTGCACCATTCCAAGTGAAAGAATTGAAAGACCTGCCTGAAGTTTACGATTTGATGCAACAAGGAAAGATTACAGGAAGAATTGTTCTGAAGGTTCCTGATTTTTAAGAGGAGTAAGGGATCTGAATGAAGGGGGAAAAAAGTGAAGAGTTACAAACAAAATGAGCATGTGGATATATAAATGAATAACTTTCGGTGATATATTGCGGAATCGTATGGATGGAGTGAAGTGAGGGGATATATACATTTATATATGACCGGTCAGTTGGTCGAGCGACTCAAGTCTTCTGGGAGGCTCCAGGGTATGATTTATTATTATTTTGGAAATCTTGAAATGTTTATATCTATCTATCTACCTAGGTATGCAACACAGGCAGTCAGGCAGGCAGGCATGCAAGATGTTATATGATAAGATGATCTATATGATCGACCATAACCATGCATTGTTTATTGATAACTTATTGTTAAAAGCTATGGCTATATCTATCCGGATATACTAGAGTACTCTTAAGTACACACACATGCATACATGCATGTATATACCATAGTATGCATGAGGTGCTGATATTGATATTGATATTGATATTGATATTCATGTATAGTTAGTATCCAACTGATTACATGTAATTACCTCACCTTGCCTGAGTACATATGTACCTAGGTATGTATGATGATGATACCCATCCTCAATTTTCAGTGCTCAATACCGCATTACTGTAAGACACCGCCTTACCACCCTCCATCCACCTAGCCTAGATAGGTACTGTAGGTACCCAGCTACATACTGTATACATACATTATATACATACATACATTATATACGTTATATACCCTCGGGAATTAACAAACAATTCATAATTTGTAATTAACTATTGAATCCATTTTATATAGCACAGCACAGCACAGCATAGCATAGTACTTGAATGTCACATCCACAACCATATCTGTAATTAGCCAGATTTTGGATTTTGGATTTTGGATGGAGATTGACAACCTTGTCAAGGGAATTACGGAACATTACCTCTTTACTGGGAAAGGTGTGCCTTCATCCGTACCATAATCCTGGAATCATACTGCTAATTATGTCTGTACCATAGTGTACTCTTTAGTTAGTATGTGATTGGGTTTCCACTGTTATTGACCTGTGGTACTCTGGGTAGTTGTTGCTTTCAATTGAAGGAAGTGAAGATTCTGTACGGTACTGTACTGTACTATCTAGGTAATTGGATACATAAGGTACCCCCTAGGTAATTACCCATATAGTCTGTATAGTATAATTAGGACTGAATTGTATGAGATACCTAATTAGTAATATTTATTTGTACTGCAGCATACTAATAAGTTATAACTTATTGTAACTTACTCTGTATCAATATAACGTTAGTATGATAGTAAGGAAGACCACCTAAGACACACCCTATATCCTCTACAAGTACGGTATTGAAATTAAATAAATTGGCATAGAAGAACAGCAGCACAGTGGATTTCGGATAACCTAATTACTGTAGAAAAATACCTAATTGAAGATAACTTCAATCTTCTCATCTGCACTCAGATCGCCTACTCCGATACAATCACGATGCTGATATCATGACGAAGTTAAAGAAGAGAGAAAATCTCCATTATGTATTCATTTCATAAGTGACATTCGTCAAGGTGGGAACCTAAACAACCTGATTCTGATCCCCCGTAATATGAGCATCCTGGATCGTGCTTGTGGATTTCCTTCTAGACCTGACACTCCAACCACCAAGAACAAAGAACAATTCATCCCAGAAACAAAATAGGGTATCCGCAAAAGTCTCAAATTGCGCAACGAAATATGCTTTGATCGATTCATCAAGATGTGTCGTGAGCTTGAAACCCGAGGGACCTCACAATCTCGGGGAGAAAGCATCACGAGAACCAACGGACTTGAATTACTTCCTCCCCTTACCAGCTCTCTCTTTGACCATCCTCTCTGCTCGACCAACCAAAGTCCTCAGACCCTTTCTCTCTCCCTCGCTAATCAACCATTCCTCCATTCGTTCTCTTGTCTTCTTCATTGATCGTTGCAACGGCATCTTCTCAAAACCGTCTCCGTCTGGCACGATTGTTGGATTCAACAACAGACTAAACACTTCGGACCAAATGTCTCCTTGCCAATATCGTTTGAATCCTTCTTTGAGTTTCCAGACTTTCTTTGCGCTGAGACCGACACCGCCGCCGACGGGACCACCTGAAAGGCCTGTCGAGGACGAGACTGAGGGGATGGCAGCAGATTTATCGACAACACTGTCGATGTATTTTCCAAATAGGAGCGAATGAATAACACCAGCCATTCCAAAGTAATCTACCTGCCAAGTCCAAGGTCTCAATTCTCTCATTTCAGGGCAATCCTGTGGTCCTGTTTCCCAGTCTGCAATGAATTGTGCTTCGGGTCTGAACTTACGGACATCGATGCCACGACCGAAGTCGATCAATGTAAGACCTTTAGCAGACCAACCGTCATGACCCGCAGGATTGTAAGAGCCAGAAAGTTGAGAGTCTTCAAGACGAACGAGACAATTATCTGCTTTAAGATCTCCGTGGATGATACCGCAACGATGAGAATCTTCCATGATACGGAAAAGCTCGACAGCGAAGAACATGGCGAGGACTTCATCAAGGCCTGAGTCTGATGATTTACCGTTGCGAGCGTTATCTGCGCGGAACAGATTGACGAGGTCGAGAAGAGTGCCTTGTTCGGAGTAGTCAAGAATCAAGAAACACTCATCGCGGTAGAGATGAAATTCTTGTGCATTAATGAGAGATTGGACGGTTCGTGAAGCTTGACCAAGTCGTGAACGGAGGGTTCGAAGGACAACAAATTCCCATGAAGTGGGTGGATCTTCCATTTTGAGAGCGAAAAGTTCCGTGCCACCAGCAATGTCATTCTCATCAGAAGGAACACTCTCGAGGAGGTATACTGGTGCAAACGCCCCTTTACCCAACTCTCGTTTGACAGCATAGACCTTGTTTGAACCTTCAAGACAGAGCATAGGTGGCATCACGGATGTTTGCGTTCGTTCTGAGTTTCCTTTTGATTTCCGCTCAGTCTGAGTCTTGACGTACTTTCTGATCTCTTGTCCTCGGTTGCTCAAACCGTTTGAATGGTCATGGAAACCACTGTATGAAGAGAGAGGCGGATAAAGACTCTTTGTAATGGTCGCGCGGACAGCGTCATCAACAGGGTTCACTTGCAAATCGTGGATAATGGGCCCCTTCGATGCTTTGGCTTGAGGAGAACGAGCAATCACGAGCTTCGGCTTCTTTGCGGGCGAGGTCTCGTCATCTCTATGTTCAGATCTGAGTTTGTTCTTCTTCTCTGACGTGACGACGTCTCGAAATGGACTGCTGAGGATTGAATCGTTAATGTCTTCCTGCACTTCGGGAGTCTGTGGTGGAATGTTCTTAGAACGTGAGGGTGTTTTGGAAGTGAAGTAATCTTTTTCTTGTAAGGTAGCGATGGTAGACGGGGCTAGTGAGGACTCTGTCTTTTCGACGATAGGAGTCATGAAGGGAAGGCGGTTCTGTGCAGTCTGGTAGGGGTTTCTGTAAGGGTTTTTGGGTGGAAGCTGATCTTCAGGAGGAACAGGAATATACCTCGGAGGATGAGAAACTTCTTGTGTCTCTGGTGAAACTGGAGTGATGAGCTCCTTGGATTCTTGCTTGTCATCCATGCCTTCGTTCGTTGTTCCAGTTTCCTGTATCCGTGATTCTGTCGCTTCGTTGTCTGTGGTGAGATCTTCTTGACCTCTCTCAAGCTTGGGAACAGTAAACTCGGTCCATTCACTTGCACCACCCTCGCCGAGACTCTCAGCTAGCGTGATGTTTTCGTTATCTTCTTCTACATTGACCGTTGACAATTTTGCAGAGTTCCCCGTCTCATCCCCGAATTCACTAGTGTTCCCAGAGATCCGCCCAGTACACGTACTCTCACCGGCGCTCGTGTAGTCATCATCCTCATAGTCATCATCACTATCACCTGCCACACTCACTGTGTCTTCAGCCTCTGTTTCACATTTCAGTGGCTGGTTAAAAATGCTATAAATCTCATCCGTTGCTGCTCTACTATGGAATGTCATTGTTGGTTCAGCAGTAGCCTTACGCCGTATCTTTGGTCCTGCTGGTGAACCGAGTTTCGTTTTAACTATTACAGTCAGTCGGTTGTCCTCGTGCTAAGCGAAATCGCTTACTTGTTTGTGTTTCCTGGCTCACTTCCCGAACTTTCAGCTTCTTTGTTCTTGGGGGCTTCTCAGCTCGTGTTTGCTTCGCGTCAATGGAATCATGAGATTCTGTTGTGTTTTCGTCTAACGAGGCTTTGTTCTGCAAATCTTGAGCAAGGCTATCCACCTCAGATGCATCATGAAAGACGGGCGGTGATTCCTTTGGGTTCTGCTTTTGCTGGTTGGCAGCTGTTTCTTGCAGCCGCTGCGAGCTCTTTCTCGGCCAAGTCTTTGTTGTCCACCCTCTGCGAGCTGCTCTAAGCTCCTCGAAACTCATCTCAAGACTGTGGTCTTTCAAGTTAGGGTATACTGCATCAAGATTCACGAAAACTCTTTCAGGTCTGCCCGTCTTCGGATTTATTACAGCTTGATCCGGATGCGAACTTTGAAATGGTATTGAATCTTGAATTTGAGATAACTGGAAATACACAAACGCCAGAAACAGCCAGCAAATTAGTCCTGTGATCGTAAATATGAGGAGCCAGTAATGGCAACGGCCTCAGAGGTTGTTGCTTACCTGATCCTTGAAAATTTCCATTTTCTGAACATGGCCATTTCTCTTTCCACCTTTCATAGTCTCGCCCGCCCACGGTTTCGCCTCTACAGTATTTTCCTTCTTCCGATCCTTCAGCGAGCCAATACTCTCCCACCCCTTGGTCTGAGCTCCCATAGGTTGTTCTGCAGGAGCACCTTCAGCATCTGAAAAGATAGCCATCTTCGGCTTTCCAGTTCTTGATGCTCCTCCACCAACACCACTATTTGGTCGTGGTGCTTGAGGATCATTTGGCCTTGATGCTGACGAGGCAAAAGGGTCGATTCTAGCAGCCAATGCTGGACGTACGGTAGGTAAGGCAGGAGATGATGGTTCATTTGAATTCTCGGGCCTCTGCTCGTATCGTTGTTGGAATTGCGCGAATTTCCGCATCAATCGTTCTGTTGGACGAGCCTCTCGCTCGATCCCGAGTTTGTAAACCTCCTCTGCTTGGTTCCAGCGACCAGCGCCTTCGAGCCATGCTGCAAATTCCTCATAAAATAGAGCCAGTCCTTCACCAATTTTGTGCCTGGCAAGGAATGCAAAAGTCTCTCTTGGCGAATCGGAGAATAGTCGAATATAGTGTAGCCAAAGTTTCAGATATCGAGGATCATTCTTGTAGTGCGCTGAAGGTAAGAATGTCTTGGTTGCCTTTTCGAGAAGTGGTAATAACTGCGATTGGGGAGTGGCCTGTGCAGTTGGGTACGCATTCAAAGTCCACTTGACATATCGATCAAAGACATCCAAAGGGTCGTCGGACTCATCAATTGATTGCAGTTCATTTTCATATTCTTGTCGTATCGCGTCGTTAAGAGTCTTTGTCTCGTTGTCGCAGGGTGACTTTGAATTGCCAGAAGGAAGAGGCGAGAGAATATTGACGAGCGCACGAGCTGATCTGCCACTTGGTAGTGATTGAATATTCTCTTTATGAGATTCTATTATATCGAAGTCGATTAAGTCTGCTTGTCCTGCCATACTCGCTGATTGATATGGTCGTTATTGTTGTTGAAGGGGGTGTGCTTGATATTCATGAACTGTTTGCGGATATTATATGTTGGGATATGTTGCACCTTCCGTCTGCGGTTGTCGTGTAAACAAATATTATTCGGGTGAAAGATTGGCTGGCGATGTGTCTTTGCGACAATACGTTCACCGATTGTCACAAATCCAAATCCCAATATATTTGGAAGATGTCCTATTATTTGCCCTACCTTACCTGGGATGTCGTTGACAATCATAAGTTTGTGGTGTTAAAGTAGCCCAGCCTTATTGTGTTGGTCGCGTTAGCTTCAACTTAGCCATCACCACAGCAACCACCAGGTTGGCTTAGTCAAAGCGTCATGGAAGCGTGCAAGCTTCTGTACTAGGTACGGTGCGCGTAAAGTGGTTTCGCATTGGCCTGGATTCTTGGCTAAAGTACCGGCAGAGTCGCAGTTCAACATCTTTCTTTTTTCGCAGCTTCAGTCATAATGCCTTTGACGACTCCGAATGGTAGCTTTGGGACTGAAGACGTTCCACCGAAAGGAGAGCTTGTCACCCCTCAGACAACACCGCGCCGCAGCAAACGCAAGCTTGAATCGCCAGCAGTAGACTCATCAACGAAGCCAACGAAGCTGTCAAAAACAGAAGTCAACGGCCAAATCAAAGCGGTTGCCCCTTCTCGAAGCACGCCTTCTAAATCTTCCGCGCGTCAACGTGTCAAGGCAGAGTCATCCCCGAACGACGCCAGATCACCTAGCGAGACACCGAAGAAGCATACATCTGTCCGGGAGAGAGCGAAAGCCATCGTCGACAAGCTAGAAACTGAGGTTGAAAAGGTTGAAAGCAAGTTCAAGTCCATTGTTGACGGCGATAAGCACGGGAAGACTGTTAGAGAGCGCCGCAAGCGGTCATCAAAGAGAACAGACGCCGACCTTGAGGATAGCGATATCGAAAATTACGCAGATGATGGGGTGCTAGAGCATGTCAACGGAGACCAGGAAAGTAGGCCCAAGCGCAAACGAAAGACCAAGGAAGAGAAAGAGGCGGAAATGCAACCTTTGGCTTCACGAACCCCCGGTCTCAGCAAGTTTGTTGGGGCACATGTCTCCATGGCCGGGGGTTTAGAGAACTCGGTCAAGAACAGCATTCGAATTGGGGGGAATGCCTTCGCTTTGTTCTTGAGGTCACAAAAGAAATGGGACAATCCACCCTTGAAGGATGAGAATCGAGACGCATTTCGGGCTTTGGCAAAAGAGAATGGATATGATCAATCCAAGTATACTCTTCCTCACGGATCATATTTGGTAAATCTAGCAGTTGAGGATGCTGAACGAGCAAAGCAGTCGTACGATGTCTTTGTGGATGATTTGCATCGATGTGAGGCATTAGGTATAAAGCTCTACAATTTCCATCCTGGTCATTACTCACAATCAACTCTCTCCGAGGGCATCAGAAGAATAGCGCAGCAACTAAATAAAGCACTGTCAGAAACCAAAACCGCGATCCCTGTGCTTGAAAATGCTGCCGGATCTGGAACCGTGATTGGGTCCAAATTTAGCGACCTTCGAGACATTATCAATGGCATTTCGCCGGAACACAAACATCGTATAGGCGTTTGCATCGACACATGCCACGCATTTGCCGCCGGCTATGACTTACGGACACCAGATGCCTTCAAAATTGTTCTTGATGAATTTGATAAGACGGTCGGCATCGAATATCTTAAAGCACTCCACCTTAATGACTCTAAAGCTCCTTTGGACAGCAAGAAAGACCTTCATCAAAATATTGGGCTAGGCTTTCTTGGACTGCGAACATTCCATAATGTCATGAACGATGCTCGCCTTGAGAACATGCCTCTTGTTCTAGAAACGCCTTGCGATGTGCCCGATCCTTCGGATCCGACGGGTAAGAAAATGAAAAGCGATCCAATGATATGGACGCGGGAGATCAAGCTGTTGGAAAGTCTCATCGGAATGGACCCCGACAGCGAGGAATTCAAACAATTGGAAGCCGAATTGAGCGAAAAGGGTAAGGAAGAGAGGGAGAAGATGCTAGAAACACTTGCGAAGACAGAGGCGAAAAAAGCAGACAAAGCCAAGAAAGCTCCTGAGAAAGGACAGAAGAGTATTATGAGTATGTTTGGTGGTTGAAAGGCGATGGCCAAAGAAAAGTAGAAAACGAAATGAAGTGAAAACGAGGATGAAGAAGAGTCAAGTGACTTGACCAAATTAAGCGATTCAAGTGAGAAATAATTCGGAAGAACGACGGATCCTACCATATAATTTCCATTGTATACTATGCTAGATCAGCCTCAAAAGGTCGTGGACGCAATACTGAAAGACGGAAAAGAATCTCATCAACTCCTATACGTGACACTAACTTCCATTCCCCATTCTCTCCCTCCACTTCTCAACTTTAACCTCCCTCCTATCCTTCACAAACTGCCATTTCACACCATATCCATTTCTAACGAGTTCCCCTTCTCCTTGACTCCAGACCCAGACTTCCACTGCCATTGGTTCTTCCTCGACATTTAAAAGTCCTAAGCTCCGGATTTTGGGCGTAGGGGAATAATTGAATGTGCCGGATATGGAGAAAGTTCCCACGGGAGGGGCGCCGTTTGCGACGACGGCGGCGGTCGTGTTGAGGAGAGTGTATTTGAAGGATATGTTCGAGGTATGGGGTTGGTGGATGGAAATTCCGTCGTCGAGGTATAGGGATCCGGTGGCTAGGGTGCCATTTGTGGATATGTTGGGGGCGATGAGGATTTCAAAGGCGGTTTCTGCGGAGACTGGTGGGTTGTGTTGGCGGAGGAGTTGCACATGGGGATGATGGAACCGCTTAGGATGTGGAGAGGGATTGTGGTGTTGTTAATGTCTGTGAGGTGGTGTAGGAGCCGGTGCTGTGGATGGGGAGATGAGTGTAATAGTCGTAGTATAGGTCTGGAGGGAGGTGGATTGCTACACTGGTTGATTGTTCGTCTGTGACGGGACTGACGAGGAGCGATAGGCCGAAGAGGAGCTGAAGATCGATAGGGAATGTGGTCGGGTCAGTGGGATACTGGAAGAACAGAGGAGAAATGAGTGGAATGCCTGAGGAATCCAGAAGTGGTCGTGGATTTGTTCTCATTGCTGGAGTATCTGGAGGATAGTCGTAGGCCTCAGCGTAGGCTGCCGGGTCGTTGCATGGATAAGGGCAGAAATTTGACGCTTCATTCATGCCAATCCATAAACCATCTAGATAGATATCGTTGGGACCGAACATTGACTGAAATTGTGAGTTCCAGTACGATTGTGTATTGTCGTTGAACCAGTCAGAAAAGACCGTTGGGCCAGGCCAAACGACCCCTTCATAAAGGGAGCCATTTTTTCTCTTCAAGAAGATACCTTGAGTTACTCAATCATAAATGCAGTGTAGTTCTTGGAGGCTACTGCTGGATCGACCATCACAATGTAATGTTGCTGATGGGTGTGCAGGTATTTGACAAGCTCTTGCATCTTGTGCATGGGAAACCGTTCAGGGTCAGTGGTGAAAACTTTCCTTTCGTCGATGTAATCGATATCAGTCCATTGCGTATCCAAAGGGATGCTGGCTTTGCTATAATTGTAAACGACTCCAGCTACTTCGAAAATGTCTTGATAGCTGTATCTGCATTGGTGAAACCCCAAGCCAAAATACGGTTGCATAGCACGTAGGCCCGCGATTTCGGCGTACTGAGATGCTACCTCTGTCGGTGATGGGCCCGGCATAAAGTAGAAATCGAAAACGCCACCTAGGGTGTTGTACTCCAGATATTGACCATCGGAGTCGGCTGAATTGATTTTGATGTCCATGCCGTTGGAATTAAGGAGGAAGACACCATGCGTACCAACATCGCCACGGTGGTCGAAGTATACAGGATGATTGCCGTAGAGGTTAGTTCCCTCGGGAATTCCATAGGCATCCCTACTCCATAAATTCCGTGTGTAGTTTGTCGTATTCAGCATGAAACTGTCGCTATGTTCGCGAAGCCCATATAGCGAGGGATGTGGCGGTAGAGATGTCCGGATGTTCAAATATTGGGACTGGAATATCAATGGCGAGCCAGAGGTGTTGAATAGTACCTCACCTGTCCTTCTCCTCAAGAATAAGAAGCTAAAAGGATCTTTGACATAATTGAAGACAAGGTGGGAGTTCTCTAACGAGCCGGACTTTGAGCCTCGGGGTCGAAAAAAGACAAACCCAGGAACCTGGTAAACCTGGCTATCACTATCGAAGATAATGACATGAATGCGGTTACATATTGCGGGTCAGGATTTATCTGCTACAAGCGACAAAGTACTTGCTGTTCTGATACTCGACTTCGAGTTTGCGGTCTCTCAGATCCGTGCGAAATGTATTGCAAGATTACCCAGCGAGTGTGAGTTTGGCGGTGAATTTTGGGCCGACTTCAGTGATAATTGACAGGCGGTAACCTGGACATGAGGTCAATGGAAGGACTTCTTGTGAAACATTGGTCTCCTGGCTCGAAACCGTGGCAGCAGCACCAAATAGGAAATAAGAAATTCGTATTGTTTTGAACATCATCTCTGTACTATGAACCTCCCAATGACACTACCTATTCGACCAGAGCAAATCATCGTACGTCACTCTTTGTGCTACTTCCCGTCAGCGAAGGACGGGTATATGTAAGCTGCTACAGATACCACAAAGGTCAAGCTCCAGCTCAACACAGGCCAAAGCCTGGAATAAGCACTATGTGACATTACTATTGTAGAACAGTACAGGGCCTTCGCTTGCTGAGATCGCTGCTGCCTGACACTTCGAAATGAATAATAAAGCGACATGGCGCCACATCTTGCTGATGCTCGGAGTTGATCAATGATGGGTAAGAGAGAGCCAAACTATCGCCACGTGACTCTTGGGGCGAAGATACTGTAGCCTCTATCTGCTCGTCTAACGCACAAAGGAAGCGTGCCTTGCTCTGGCGTAGGGCGCATTGCTGGTGAGCGCTCACCCTAAGGCCCGGAGCAGGGCGAGCCCGGAGAGGGATAGAGCGGAGTATCGTCTTCTTTTCCAGCCTCTACGGCAACCAAGTTCCTTAATAATCGTATGCTGCGATTCAAGCTAGAAGGGATTCTTCACATCATTATCATCATTTGTCTATCCTCATTTCGCTTCATTTTGTGCTATCTTACTTGCTTACTGTAACGGTGCCCCGGCCGATGTTGAGGAGGAAGTCGATCAATCACCCCGGGCTTTGTACCGATGACAGTCGAGATCCCAACAAGAGACAACCTTCTGAGCAAATACCTTGTCACCTTTTAAAATGGGCCCCATCCTCATGAATGGCAATTTACCCATAGCTTTGAGTTCTAAACGTACATGTTGCAGCCTAGAACAGGTCGGTGACTGCCCCATGACTGGCATCGCCAACCAGGTGCGCATATTTCGCCAATGTTCCCCTTGTGACAGGCTTCTTAGGAGGTTTCCAGGCTTTGAGTCTTTCCGCAATTTCCTCGTCGGATACATCCATGGATAATTCGTTCGTCTCGGCGCTGATGGTCACAGTATCACCGTCTTTAACAATGGCAATCGGTCCTCCAACAGCAGCCTCAGGGACAATATGACCAACAATGAAGCCATGACTAGCCCCAGAGTATCGACCATCAGTGATCAAGGCAAGGTTTGTCAGCTTTGCGCCCATGATTGCGCCAGAGGCTCGAAGCTGTTCAGGCATTCCAGGGCCTCCTTTAGGTCCTTCGTAGCGGACAATCAGGACGAGAGGTTCATGGGCGGGGATTTCCCCTTCTTGAAGGGCTTTATTAAGCTGCCATTCTTTGTCAAAGCAGCGAGCTTTCCCTACGAATTTGAGGCCTTCTTTACCAGTGATCTTTGCAACAGCGCCACCGGGCGCTAGATTCCCCTTAAGAATCTGGATGTGACCAGAGGACTTGATAGGATTGTCCAGGGGTCGTATTATCGCTTGATCCTGTGGTAGAGATGGAAAAGATGCAACGTTCTCGCCCAATGTCTTCCCGGTGACAGTTGGAATATTGCCATTCAGTAGTCCAGCGGCGATGAGGTACTTCTGAACTGCTGGGACACCACCGATGTCGAATAAATCGGCAACATAATATTTGCCCGATGGTGCAAGGTTTGCAAGGAATGGTATCTTGTCACTGACTCGCTGAAAGTCGTCCAAGGTCAGGTCAACCTCAGCTGTTGTTGCCATTGCAAGCAGATGCAGTACACCATTTGTGCTACCACCAAGTGCCATCATCATCACGAGGGCGTTCTCAAAGGATGCTTTGGTCATGAGGTCCCTTGGACGTATGTTCCTTTCCATGCAAATCTTGATGGCATCTGCGGCTTTTACGCATTCTCTAAGTTTGGATGGAGATTCTGCCGGTGTTGAAGAAGACCCCGGCAATGTCAGACCCATAGATTCGATCACGGTGGCCATCGTGTTTGCTGTGAACATTCCTCCGCAAGCTCCAGCACCTGGACATGCCGATTTCTCGACCTCATCTATGATCTCATCCCTTGTTTTGCTTGTGTCACCTCCGTCGTCGGGTTGCTTCAACGTGTTATAGTTGTATGCTCCATGAACCTCAAAACACGTCGCAATGTTGATGGGCTTCCGGAGTGTTGAGGAATACCCGCCTTTGATGGATCCACCATAAATCATCAGTGACGGCCTGTTGTGACGAGCTATAGCCATAATGCAGCCTGGCATGTTCTTGTCACAGCCGGGTATAGTAATGCAGGCATCATGGAACTGGGCACAAGTCACCGATTCTATACTGTCTGCTATGATCTCCCTGCTCTGAAGGGAAAATCGCATGCCTGTATTTTCGTTAGTTAGCGGCACCTATAGGGATGAATTTGACGAGTAACCTTCTGTTCCGTTCGAAATACCGTCCGAGACTCCTATAGTGTTGTACTGCCATGCAAGCATATCCTTATTCCGCACCGCTCGCTGGGTTTCCTTTGCGAGATCGAGTAGATGGGTGTTACAGGGATTGCCCTCCCACCAGCTTGACACTAAGGGTTAGAAAGCCAAGCTACAAGTCTCGTTTTCGCAGAGGCCTTACACAGATGCTATTCCGACGTGGGGTTTTGTCTGCATCGAATCGTCATCTCGGGGAACGCCCGCAGCGTAGAGCATCGCCTATGGGTTTTGTGAGTGATCTGTAACGGCGGTAACACTGGGGTGATGTTCACCTTGGCTCCCGGATAGTCATGATCCCTAGTGATGAAGCTGGAGTACTTATTGAGGGTGGTTGTGCCTTCGTGCGAAGTTTCAAAGTTGATGTACCGGGCAGGCTCAGGTTCTACCTGTGTATTGGGAGGGACCTTGGCCATCTTTTCTACGACGTTAAAGAAGTAGTTTCACAATCCAGACAACAGGAAAGAGAGAAGGAATGGTTGTTTATTTAAAGTCAAGATCTGGTTCGGAGGCTACAAACATTTCCGGAACTCTTGAACCTTGCGTGACGGTCAAAGCCAAAGCGACTTGTAGCCATTGCCCGCATTTTCGGATAGATGAGAGGCTTCACCCACAAACCCCACAGTGGGAGGTTTGAGCTAAGGATGGAAAATGAAGTAATTGGCGTGGCAGTTCACGATCTGGCGGACTTCTCGCCTGCCCATTTCGCAGTCAGCCGCTTCCAGTTGATGCTCATTGGTTCAAAGTGTTAGCAGCAGCAGTAGCCACTCGCAGTGGAGCAACAAAAGAACAAGAAATAATTCATGACGAACAACCGAAGACAATAAGAAACGATCAATTGCTTGATTGGTTGGCTGTCCTTATCTGATCCTTAGTCTGCCGGAAGATGAAGACGAGAAGAGGTTGATGATTCACCTTTGCTCTTAGGCTTCATATATTACCCCATCTGGAACCTAGACGCGAGTTGCTCGGATTTCTCAGCCAAGAATCAATAAGTACCCTGACTGATCGTTTTGTTAACACTTGGATCATCAGTATATTTTTTATCAAAGGCATCTGCTTGTTTTCTAATCGAGGGTCCCTGTTGAAAATTTAACCACAGCGAAAATCCGCTTTTGGGCATCAACCATCCTCAATAAAAAAAACCGTAGAGGGACACCGTTGCAACACACCAATCACAGTCCGCTTTGCAACATGTGCCGTGTTGGAGCGATAACGTCCACGAACCGCAAAGAACACTCGGTTTCAGTGGCCTGCAAGTAATCGTCCGGGAGTGAGAGAGCCCTGTTGAACATGCCAACATCATTGGCCATCCTGTCATGAACCTTTTTCGGCACCGCGGAACAGCAATGCCAGGGATGGGCATGTTTGACCTAGACCGCCTCGTTGCGTCGCGATATACAAAACCTGGTTCATCACCATTCAGCATCTCTGCCATTGTATTGCATCTTAGAAATCCTTCGGTCTTCGTCCTCGGCACGACGATAATATCGACCATAGTCGCAGGTAGTTTGCTTTACGCGATTCTACTTGGGCCACCATGGATACCCCGCGATAACAGGAAGAAAGATCACCGTCTGCAGCCCCGCCTCCCAAAACTGATGCAGTCCTCAAATTCAGCAGAAGCCACGGATCCTCCGCTGTTGAGAAAACACTCGCAGTTTCGTCACTTCCAGACCCGATTCGCTGACTATCCTTCCATCCGCGTATTCTACAAGCCTCATCCACAGGCGGAGAAAATACCAAACGACCCAGAGCCACTTCCACTCCTAGTCTTCATTCATGGATTGGGCGGCTCCCTCGCACAGTTTAATTCGGTATTGTCTTCCCTGACCAATGTCGCTCCATGTTTGGGCATCGACCTACCTGGCTGCGGGAGGTCAAAGTTCGCTCCAAAGGACTGGAATTCTTACAGGACCGAAGCGTTGGTAACTCTTTTAGACCAAGTCATCGAAGAGTACCGGATAGCACAAGAAGGTCAAACCAATCGCGGGGTCGTACTCATCTCTCATAGCATGGGATGTTCCTTATCAACGCTGTTAGCATCGCAGACTTCGCCATATCATGTCAAAACCCGCGACTATGTGAGGGGCGTAATCGCCATCTGTCCCAAAGCAGAACCACCAACAGCAGATCAATCCAAGGCTTTTCGCAGGCTTTTGTGGATTCCTGGTCCACTTTTCAACATATTCCGCTGGTGGGATAGGCGTGGCGGAGTAGATAGTGCAAGTGTGCGACGATTCGTGGGCCGCGAAGCGGGTGTTGATACCCGGAAGCTTCAATTAAGATTCAACGCGCAGAGCAAGACACCAGTTTGGAGACGAATGGCATGGGGATGTCTACCAGATTATGACGGCCAAGGAAGAGGCACCGGTGGCCTTCCCGGGCCAATGGTGTGGCAGGGCCTTAAAGTCCCTCTGTGTTTGATTGCTGGTGAGGCTGATGTCGTCACAAAGCCTGAAGAGGCTCAAATCATCATAAATGCCATCAAACAAAAACCGCTTCCGCCTCATACTGTTGACGATGATCCTCTTCCTGATGCCTCTAAGCTATTCGATACTGAAGAATCCCCACCAACTCGATTCCGTAGCAGTGACAAAGAATACGGATTGCAACCCACCACCACTGTCACCACAGTCACCACCGACTCTGCAAGCCTTACAAACGTGCCCTCTGAGACAAACACAAACACAATCCGATCAACGGTCCTCCCATTCCCAGCTTCTCATGGCCTTCTCTACGACCACGCCACTTACCGTACTGTCGCTGGTTTGATCCAAGACTTCCTCACCGAATCTATCTGTTTCCACCTATCTCTCGGTTGGCAACTTCAACACCTGACCACCTCAGGAAAATGGGATGTCAAAAACCTTACTAAATGGCAAGGTGTTGTCCCCGTATCAGATCCCATTGGCCGTCCTCAACCAATTTTCCGCGCTCTTAAAACCCTCCGTAAACAAGATGAGAAACATACCCCAAACGTATTTGTCAAGGAGTGGCATGATAAAATCTATGCTATTGTTGATATCAGCCACGATTCTCCAACCTACGACCCCGCAGAAATCGAAGCCGGAGGAATCCAATATCATAAATTCCCAACGGTATCCAAAATCCCGCCCACAGTGCAAGAAGTCCAAGACTTCATTTCTCTCGTCGAACGTCTCCGGGGTGAAATCGACAATAAATACCCCAACTCCACGCCCGATGGTTCCTCCCACCCTACCAAACCCGTGATCGCAGTCCATTGTCACTACGGCTACAACCGTACCGGTTTCTTCATCGTAAGCCATCTAGTCGAGAAACAAGGCTACAGACTCGAAGACGCAATCGCAGAATTCGGACAGCAGAGACCTCCTGGAATCCGTCACGATCACTTCATCGACACATTATATGTCAGATATACAGTAGGACTGAGGAGACCGGGAACCGGGAACGATGATGAACAACCGACTAAAGTAGGAGGTATCGGTGCTTCGAGCATTCCAGGCAGGAGCCAAGGTGGCAAGAAGATGGACGTGGATAGAGAAGGCGACGAAAGCGTTTCGGAATGAAAACTTCAACACTAAGGACCAACCGATCCGGTGTTTCTGGTCGTCATAACAGTCCGAGCGCGTGAAGATCAGAGTAGAGGTGATGGTTCACGACATGCTATCATTGTCACTGTCGCTGGCGATTTTTGGACAAGATAGATTCTGATAAGATAGGATAGGATAGGATACTATCGTGTAGCGCGATACAGTAAGTATATATGTACTCACAATCCATATAACATAAGCAGGGTAGGCAGACAGGCGTATATCTTTTGGAAATTTTCTGTACATATATATAAACAAACTCACTTCAATTCTACCGATTCCACACAACTCCAAGCATTAAACGACATGATCTACCTCCCCCCCTCCTTTCTAGGGAAAACCTCAACCCCTCCCGGAGCCCTCCCCTCGCGGGCGGTGCGAATCGAAAATCACGAATACTCAGAATTCTCGATCATCGCACCCACTCATTCAACTCACTCATTTTCTCCTACCTATCTACCTAACAGCAGCACTTTCTCGCTCCTCCTCTTCCGTCGTAACAACAGCAGCATTGCTACTGGTTGCAGCGGCGGTGGTATCGACAGCCTTTCCCTTCTTTGCAAACCATTTCTTACCTCTTGCCTCCAAAGCCGAGAACCCGCCCTCCGCATCCGGCAGACTCTGTTCGTCTCCGAGTTTGGGATTTCTCAAACAGAGGGAGAACACGATCAGAGGGATACAGAGACAGATACCGGTGATGCAGAGAAGACGTTGAGTATGTTGGTATGCGGCGATGACTGCTGTGCGGACGTCGGTGCCGACGGGGTATTCGGTGGTGACGATGAAGGGGTTGCCGTAGATGGTTGCCGCGAGGGTGGAATTGCCGGTGAAAGCGAGACGGGTGGAGAGCTGGTCGGGGAGAACTTGTGTCCATATTGCGCCGGAGACGGCCGAACCGAGGGCCGAGCCGACGTTGTAGCATGCGAGGTATAGACCGGTCATCACGGCGAAGTTTTCGTGGCGGGCGGCGGCTTGGATGGAGGCTTGGGTTGGGTATGCGAAGAGGCCGCCGGCGAAGCCGAGGACGATCTGTGCGCCAATGATCCCCGCGTGGTGATTGTCGCTGGGGGAGCCGCGGTACTTGATCAGGAGGCCGAACGCGACGAGGAAGAGGCAGGTGCCGAAGACGATGAAGGGTTTGAGTCGGCGGACTTTGTAAACGACGAGGCCGAGGAGGGTGCCGACGATCACGGAGGCGAAGGAGTAGAGGGAGGAGATCCGGGTGGCGGATTTGACGGATTCGTCAAAGGCAACGACGAGGACGGTGTACAGGTAGTCGCCTTGGAGGTACCAGGAGAAGTTGAGGGTGCAGGCGACGCCCATAGCGGACCAGACGGCGCGGTCGCGGAGGAGGTGGAATGGGGTGACCGGGTGGGGTGCCCGTTGTTCCCAGATGACGAAGACAGGAATGCAGCAGAATCCGATGACTAAGGGGGCGATCACATGAGCGGTCTTCCATTTGTCTGTCTCGCCGCCGGCGATAGTGAGGGGGACGAGGATCAAAGCTAAGATGGCGATCATGAGGATGATACCGGGAGTGTCGAGCTTCCAGAAGAGTTCGATGGAGAGATTTCTGGCTCCGAGTTGCTGGAATGGGGTTTTCAGATCTTTCAGACTTCCTGCTTTCTTGGCCTTGTGGCCAACCCACCAGAGAGAGATGATGAGAGGAAGTGAACAGATTGGATAGATGATAGCCCACATTCCAATACCCCATCTCCAATTTGTGACGGCGAGAACTGACGACGTGACATCACCGCTGACCCAAGTGTTGATCTGTTGGTGATTAGAATATCTGATGTGGTCTTTGAATGATGTATCTAGGGGGGGCTTACAATAAATGGGCAAGCTGGGATAAATGAGAAGAAGAGGCGTGCTCGTAGGGACGAAAGATCACCCACGATCACCTCCACCAGCAATATGACGGAAGTATATCCAACCTGGTACAGCACTGCTCCAGCGGAGAATGCTTTGACTTCGGAAGAGCAGGCTTCGACAATAGTCCCTAACATTTTGTTAGTCTTTTTGGTTTCCAGATCGACGGTGAGTGCCCTACCAAGAACGTAAAATAGCACCGAAAAGCAAACCAATTCCACACGACCAAAGACATCAGCAATTTTGGCAGCTGTAGGTTGAGCGGCCGCGGCGATGACAGCCCGCAGGACGTTGATGGTTGCCAGAAGACTGTGAGTCGCGTAGGAGGCAGTTGCCAGGGTCTGACATTGGAATCGAGATCAGTGAAATGGTTCATGACTCGCTTTTGCAGTGGAACGGTATATTTGTAGACGCATACCTGATATGTGTATCGGACAGTACCGTCCAAGCCATAGGCATACGCGATGAGGAAGACACCAAAGAAAATGCACACGCGATTAAGAAGAGTGACATGTTCGCTGAGAGCTTCGACACGAGCAACGCCAGGAGATATGTCTCCAATTAGCCGACGCCGATACCCTTCGTGCAGAATTTCACGCGGAGCATCGTCAAGTTCTTTAGGCACCTTGGAGTCCGACATGATGTCGTTGATGTGATGAATAAATTTGAGAACAAGATGAATCGATGGTGCAGGGTATTGAGTCAACAGGGAAAAACCAGAAATGTGAAGGACATAGGGATGGTCTAATACTGGACCGTAATATTATAACCCAAACGGCTAGAAGATCAACAAGCCTTGGCTTCAATCTCGCAACAGGATAGTGAGGAAGAAAGTTAAGTGAGAAATTTTCCAAGTTCCACAAGATAGACCGGATACGAGGTGGTACAATGTATATCAAGAGGGTGAAAATGATCCCCATCTCTTTTTTTTTTTTTTTTTTTCAGCTGCTTGCATGCTGACCGAAAAGTGTCAGAGTTTTTGGCTTGTTTGTGCCACAAGACACTCAAGCTGCTTGGCCACAATTTAGGTCTGTCTAGCCGGACATTACATAGTAATAGGGTGCGGTGGTGGAAGGACAAATTTCGCTTGTTTACATACTATTGGTACAAACGACCCATGGGGGGGAGGGCGAGCGCGCGGGATATTCGGGGAACGGGGACAATGAATGGATGCAGAAAATTATCTTATCTGATCAAACCTTTGTCCTTGGAGGCAACCAGTCCCGAGCAACGAAAGGGTGGGATGGGGAGGATTGGCATCTTATCTGATCAGATCACAACAGGAACCTACATTAATATTGTTTATTACTCCGGAGAACAATTCTTCCCTCGTTCGTTGTCCTGTGTTGATCATTATACAGTCTCTGGCCCTTTCGACCCAACATCGCCCTTGATGACCGAATTCGGGTGTATGTATAGGCGCGTGGTCATGCCACATGCATGCAAAGCAGAAACACCAGCCGGTATTTCATCGTCCCTAGGCGATTTGCTAAAAGGAATGTTATACTCGGAGTAATGCCCGTGCGGCACCTCACCTTGTCAGATCGATCGAGTTGTGCAGCCTTAGCGTTATACATAGTAATTAGTCATTCTGTAATCCGAAAGCGGATGGGGAACAAAAACGGCCTGTGTGCAATTGAAAGTTTTAGCGTCTTGGGGTTTAGAGGCATCGTTCTTCTCCAAGCCTGGGCAGCGCTTGTCATTGACAGTGGTTATTGGTGCTGAAATGATTCTTCGGGTATACTCGGCTCCTTTGTACTCTTGAGGGCTATGGCTGGAATGGTCTGTAAAGGTAATTACATACAGTACATAGGTGCAGGCCTGTACTATGAGGGCCCTGATACAGTATAATCTCCCTCTCGGTTGTTGCTACAGTATGTAATTGCAGTACAGTACAGTACAGTACGTCGTTTTAGACCCCAAATCACCGGACAGCCTTGGATTGCCAAGAACCACCTTTGTCTGTTACGATACATTGTACGGTAATACAGGTAGGGTCTGTCCGATAATCGGGCCTGGCCTCAGTACATTTTATGATTTTCCTGAGATCATTTCGAGGTCAATGACAACAATTCTTCTCGCTCGTTTCCAAGCCACTTCTCAATCGCCGTAAGGTCAGATCCGTAGTTCACGAAATGAAACCCTTCCTTTAATTTTCCAGCCGCTGGTCACCACGTTGGTTAGAATATCTGAAGATGAGATGGTCATAGATGGGACTTACCCAGCTCGGCATTCAAAGCAAAATGGCCCGCATATTTGCCTGCGTCCACGGCAGCCTTGAGGACTCTCTTGGCCGCTTCCTGGACCTCAGGAATCTTGGGATGGTCAAAAGCAAAATATCCAAGGGACGATGCCAAATCATTAGGTCCAATAAACAATGCATCTAGAACGTCTATCAGCGATGGGGGCCTGGTACGCGGTCGGGATCTCGAACAGACCTATGCCCGGGACTTTTGCAATGTCCTCACAATTCTCCAGTCCGGACCTTGATTCTATTTGTACAATAACCGTAATGTTCTCGTTTGCCGTCTTCAAGTATTCTACTGCATTTTGATTGAAGAGCGCGGGCCCAAACATGGTCCCTATTCCACGAACACCTTGTTGCCAGGAAGGATTGGGATATTTCGCAGCTCGTACAATTGCTTCCGCTTGCTCCTACCCCGCCCCTCATTAGCATAAATGTCGAGATGACTTGTATAGACACCGCGTACCTTAGTATCACACATTGGAACCATCAAGCCGTGAGCACCAGCGTCGAGAGCACGTTTGATCATCCATGGCTCAGTCCCAGGGATGCGAACAATAGGAGAGGAACCACCATGGACAATCGCGCTGATCGAATGGTACATCTCCTGGTCATCGATATTACCATGTTCACAATCGATCAGAACCCACTACACGCAATGTCAGTAATTATCTGAGGCACATGCTAACTACAGAATGGGCTCCTGAGAGCTGCCGGGGACTGTCTGATGTCCACGCATCCAAATGAGTGGGTGGGTGACCCGGGACTGCAAATCCAAGAATTCCTTGACGGAGAGGGTAGAGACAACAGCGACTCACATCGTTCCCCAAGCCAGCGATAACCTTGGCTATATTGTACCCAGGAAATTCAATCCATTGGCCTATGCACGGTGCAACTCCGGCTTTGGCTTGTTCGAGCTTGGTTCTGAACCGCGTCTTTCCTGTGCCAGTTTCTGCTGCCATTTTTGTAGCTATTTCTTTCGTTCACGAGGTTTAATACACGTTTTGATTTATTGGTCTATGTGATCCTGCACTTAAAGTCTACGAAAAGACTCACCGGCTATTCATTTGCTTCTTGTTTAGCCCAGTACTGTACAGAGTAGGGTTGGTCGCACGGTGATCGCTCCGAGCCCCAAAAGGCCTCTTATCTTCCCGAAGAGAGTAATAGCGACCAAAGGACAACAGGCGAGTGGGCCGAACAGGCTTACGGAGCGACCCGTCGGCGATTGAGCGATTGAATAAAGCACCACCGGCAATTGGATAAGGTAGAGAGAGACGATGAGTACTTGGAGCAACGCTGCTGGCCTTGCTTCATTCATGTGATGCTACAGTACATACAATTGTCATTCTGACTGCTACACAAACCGCCTTACGAAGGTACTTCTTCGTTCGACCTGAGAGGTACTCATTGCCTTGGAACAACGCTACAGATTCGTGTCGTTGCTTATCTCGAATTATGTTCCGATCGGCAACAATTTGGCGTGGCTTGTGTATACCAGGTCAGGGTCCATCACGTAGAGGGGACACCACACGAGATCTCATCAGCCTTAAGGTATGAGGCTTTCCAACGTGCTGAGAACATTAAAGCCTTAGTAGCCTGCTGGGGCGGGGGGTTAGCAGAGACCCTGGACCATGGTGCATAACGCCAATTTATGACGAGAAAGATCTTGCGCCCACAGGGTTCCTTTCAATTATCGCTCCGAGAGAATATTTCAGGTCTCTTGGAAATCATCGAGGGTTGTTGGATTCGGGTTCAAATCTTGTTTGAAGATCGTGGACGGCACTTCCCAGTATTTACTGCGCGCAAGAATTTACAAGGTTTATTCCTGGGTACAGTAGCATGGCCTCTCCCTTGCCTATTATATATTCAAACTCTGCTAAGGCGGATATTATAAGCTAGAGGGAGCGTTTTGACTGAGAACATTAAGACCAACGTCACGATCTTGGGCTCAGTTCGCAAGATCGCCGGCATCACCCATGCAAATCTCACTGCCGGAATGGGCAAAGGGGTGGTCCTCAAGGAACCTACATACGGAGTACGATGGTAATATTGCGCAGTCTAGAGTGCGTCTTCCAGAGGCTTGTTCACAGGAAAAGTGAGTGCCTAAATAAACCTCTTGAAGGGAACTGATTTATTCTTGATCTAACCCGCTTAGGAAGATTCCCATACCGATACTCTACAATACCGTATCATACTCACTACTCTGAGTATGGTAGTGTTATTTTGGTAAAAGACGGTATACTGCTGTATGATATCACACTTTCCTCCAATATCGGAGAGACAACTGTACTGCATCTCTACATAAAGAGATTCTCGCGGACTCGGTGTCCGGATATCGAGAATGTTTCCTCCTCCAAATCAAAACTGTGGATCTGTCATAGGTCACGCCTGTTCTTGAAAATAATCCTTTGTCGATGAGGATGGAACGAGGCAACCTCCGTGGAAACGCTACCCTTTCACCTGCAGTAGATTACACTTCACGCCAATGCCAGATGCGGTCTGTCGAGTTCTTCTGGAACGTGAGTCGATCTCGTTACTTCCTCCATGTGGATATTCACAATGATCTTTTCTCGATCGATCGTCTGCTTCCAATCCAGATGTAGAAGTTGTTCCCGCATCCTGAACCGCTCGGTGGATGGTAAAACCCTTGCCAAAAACACGGCAACTCGTCTGATACCACCACAATCCCATAAATGTCATTTCTCAAATATATTAGACCCAGATAACTGGATCTTGGCGATTCCGACACTCTGGAAAGACCCGTTGAAAACCCCCAGATCCTCAGCCCGATGACGACTACTGGGAGATCGAAACGGGGTGGCTTCTATGCCTCGGACCCGGGGACGGCATTGCCCTGGAATGTTGAAACTATCTCATCGTATATAGCTTTTTCTCTCCTCCTTGTTGCTTCCTTGTCGTGATCTTCTACAAAAGCCATGACCTCCTCGCTGCACGCCCTCACCAATACATTGCGATGGTAAATCGGTCGCCCCCAGCTTCAGTGGTAGCGAGCTGGCCTACTCCCAATTACGCTGACCCAGTCACTCGGGGTCCGCAACTAAGGATTGTTGCATTATTAGGACTCATATTGGTTTGGCTTACAGTTGGACTTCGACTATATGTGAGAGGTTTCATTCTGAAGGCCTTTGGTATAGACGATGTATTCATTGCGATGGCCTTGGTAGGCATATACAGCAGAGCCGGTCTTAATGAACTTCGCTAATTCTACGCAATAGCTCTCTGCAGTCGGCTTGGGCGTCACAGGTTTTCTGAGTGATAGCTACGGTTGGGGTATGTCTCGCTCCCAATATACCCACATACTGGTCAACTAACTCCTCTTTCAGGGAGACATAAATGGGATGTTCCTGCTGAGTGGTATTCCTCAGGTGAACTGGTCAGTAATCGGTTCTGAACCTCTATCTTATCCCACCAACTGATAATAAAACAGATCAGTTGGATCATGCAGTTAATGTGGATTGTCAACATGTTTTTGGTCAAGACATCACTCTTATTAAGCTATCTCCGCTTCGTTCAAAAGCGTGCAATTAGGATCACGATTTGGATAATGCTTGGCATCATCTTCGCCTGGTTCCAAGTTTTCTTTTGGGCTACAATCTTCAGTTGCAATCCCCCTAAGCTATACTGGTTGTCGCACACCGGTGATGGATGCTCCTCTGAAACCGTCCGATTTACGGTTTCTGTCGTAACGAACATCGTCACCGACTGCATCGTCATCTTTCTCCCAGTTCCTTCGATAATGAAATTGCATATTCCTATCCGAGAGAAAGTCGTCGTGTGTGTCTTGATGACTGTCGGCTTACTGTAAGTCTATGCTTCCTAGAGCCTTTAAGTTCGGTTCTCAAATTTGGGAAACCCCAATCTGTTTTCTCTGAGCTGACTTGAGCTGCCCTGACAGTGCGACAATGGCTTCCATAATCCGTACAGTCGTAATGGAACATGCACTCGACACCTACGACAACTCTTGGTCCGGCTATGACGTCTGGCTCTGGAGCTGTATAGAATGTTATCTAGCTATAATTGGCGCCTCCATTCCTCCTTTACGTCCACTTTTACGAAGGCTTGTGGCCTTCATGCAATCAATCGATACATCAAACTCACCCGCATCATCCTCATCATCCTCATCAACTTTTTTCAGCAAGAGAAGAAACAAATCAAAATCTAGTGCCATGTCCGGAACATCCGCTGGTCTACCCATGTCACCAGCAGCACCTACCGCATCTACTGGCGAATTTGCCGCATTCGGAATCCTTGATAGGGATCTGGTATTGACGCCGCCAGCAGAGCAAGACTTTGGCAAGGATGGTGGAATCCTGGGCGCTTCCGTCGGTAATATCAACAACGATTATGATAATAATCATCAAAACGACGAGGAAAGCTTCAATCTCAGACACTTCTCAAGACAAATATCATCATCATGGCGAAGGAAAGATGACGCCGAAGGACAAGAACCACCACCGACAACTTCAGAAGTAGCAACCGACGAGATGCCCCCCGAACGAATCATCATCAATCATACCTATACCGTTGAAATTGAGAAGCTCCCTACTATTGCCAATACCCAAATCACCCAAACCACCCCAACTACCGATTCTAGAAGAGACATCGATCTAGAACTTGGGCATTGAACCCCCGATTCTCGAATGGGATGGGATGAGGAATCATCTCAACAAGGTTTCGATTCTGAATCCCAGAGAAAATAAAAAGTTCGGCGATTTTCATTTTGTTTTCATGATCTTTTTTTGTTGCATGTGATATGATGATCGGAGTATAGAGAGAGAGAGAGGATTTTAGAACTACATAAAGGTATAAATGGAGTATGGGTGTGCTCTTAGATTTTTTTAATTTTAATTTTTTTGCCACAAAAGCATGATTGGAATGAATTCTGAGGTTATTCAGACTTCTAGAGAAGCATGGACCTTGGCGTTTGAAATGGATATACAAGACAGTACAGTACAGTACATATCAATCTAGCGAGTTTATTATATTAAGTTACGTTAATTCAATTTATATTGTTGATCACAATACTGTAGCATAGTTATACACTTAATTACATCAGATCAGTACATTTGTTTTTCTTTTACCCATCTCTCTAGCTGATTGGTCATCATTGCCATCCATTTCATTCACTTCCTTAGCATAAGTAAAATAATTCATCAATTGGGTACGGTACCCTACCTATTCTAGCGAGCCAGACTCTCCCAACCCCGCCCGGGGGATCTACGAGTACAGTAACTCAAGCCTCTCTCACCTTTTTATATCCATTACCTAACTCCCCTATCCCCTCCACTCCATTCCTATGCTCTTCTTTTTCTTTTTCTTTTTCTTCTTCTCCTGCTTCTGCTTCCTCTCCATCCTCCCCCCTCTTCCTCTTCTTCTTCTTCTCCACCACTATATCCCTACACTTCAACCTAGGCAAAACCTCCCTCCCAAAGGCGTCTACACCTTCTTCAAAATCATCAAAAGTCAACATCACGCCCTTCACGCCGTCGACTTCTGCGATTTGATCCAACATCTCGGCCACGGATTCGTAACTTCCGATCAGCGTGCCCTGGTTCATGTTGACTTTGTGGCCGGTGGAACTGACGAGTTTTTTCACCGTCGAGTTTTGGTCTGCGTGCGTGTCGGACGTGGCTTGCGAGTGGACCCAGGTGAGGGCCGCGTTGTCGATGCCGGTGCAGTAGTGTTGCCATTTGGAGTGGGCGAGGGCGTCGGTCGGGGCGAGGATTAGCATTAGGAGGACCTGAGGAAAATGGGAAGTTAGGGGGACGGAGAAGAGGGGGGGGGGAGGGGGGATGAAAAAGGTTGGCATGTTTACGAGGGGTGGAAGCGTGAGAGATAGGGTTTTTTTTTTTTCCCTTTTGGGAGCAAGCAGCAGCAGCAGCAGGGAGGAAGAGGGAGAAAGACCGGGAAAGAAGGATTTTTCATACCATAGCACCGACATCCCTCCCCGTTTCCTTCGCCGCATCAACAAGCCTCTGATTCGCCTCCGCAAACGCCGTGGGAGTATTAATTCCCTTTCCGCTGGTGAAGTTGTAATCCGCGAATTCCGACGCGAACTTGATTCCCCTGGCACTCTGACCGGCGGCGATGATTTTCACGCCTTTGTCCTCTGCGGGTCTGGGACTCAATTTGCAGTCGTTCATGGTGAAATACTTTCCCTTGAAATCGGAGCGACCGTTCTCCCACAAATCCTTCATGACCTGAACGTATTCTTGCGCGTAGTCGTAGCGGTACCCGAAGTATGCGTTTCCCGGCCATACGGACATCTGTTCGTATTCGGCGGCTTGCCAGCCGGTGACGATGTTGACGCCGAAACGGCCGGGGGCGATGGAGTCGATGGTGCTGGCCATCCGGGCACAGAGGGCGGGAGGTAACGTCAAGATGGCGGTGGAGGCGAAGAGTTTGATTTTGCTGGTCACGGCGGCGAGACCGGCCATCAGAGTGAATGATTCGAGATTGTGGTCCCAGTGTTCGGTCACGCCGCCGAAACCGCGGAGCTTGATCATCGAGAGAGCGAAGTCAAAGCCGTAGGATTCGGCCTTTTGGACTATGGATTTGTTAAGTTCGAAGCTTGGCATGTACCGGGGGGCGGTCGTGGATATGAGCCAGCCGTCGTTGCCGATGGGGATGAACACCCCGATGTCGAGGTGTTGCACCATGATTGCTGGGGGGGGGGTTTTGGTACAGTATACGGGTGAAGCAATTTATTCGCTGATAGGCCTTTTTTCCCCTTTGCAATAGAAGAAAAGTAGAGCAAAGTCTTTGAAGTAAGGATCGAAAGGTCTTATATATTCTCTCATGCTCAACTGCACCTACCTGTTCTGTTTTGCAGGACACAAATGATACGATAAGCTCATGCATGTTCACACTTCGACAACTCCATACCCGTTTAGACCGGATCTCGCCAAGTCGAAGGATCCACGGTCGCTCAGAACCAATGGAGACCATGCTTACAATGATTGGCCTCCTGCCATCAACGGCAGTGAAGCCGATCGTGATGATGACCAGGGTGGTCATTATCGATATCGAGGTTTACGAACGGAGCACCGATAGGTAAATGTTGGTCGGTCGAGGGAACTAATGTGAAAAGATTGTCGGACGGAAATGTGCGCCGGACGAAATGAGCGGTCAACTCCAGTGAGCTTCATGCCGAGGAACTGTGAAGGGATGAAATATGATGAAGTGTATGTCGATGCGAAAGTCATTTGGTATGTCTTTCGAGAAGCGAGAAGGAAAAGTTAGATATCATGTGCGACAATAAAGTCTTGAGATCTCGAAGCTGTAACTGGTTTCCGGACCTAGTTTGAAATAAATTGACAAAAGTATGTACGAGAGAATTGGGCAGTAACGAAAAGGAAACAGTTTTGTGCTCATTCTCCTCCAGCATCCTCCTTTTCTTTCGTGTCTGCTTTCCAGTTCCCCTTTTTACTCTAGCTCTCACTTCGTGTTCATCCAAGCCTCTCCGCTGCCCCTTACATCTGTTTCCTCAGTTTCATCCTCAAGCCGTCCAAGTTGAGTTCAACGGGCCAACTTTGATGTTCGAATAGGTAACCTTCGCACTTGCTTCGGTACTCTCGATAGTCGCTGGAACACCGCTGTCGGTTCCACAAGTACCTCTCGCAACCCCTGGATCAGTTCCACTTGCGTTAGTTGAATAATCACTATCCAGCCACAACATGTTTGAATAATGATCGTCCCAAAGACTCATAACGAGTACCATCCCATTCTCCAACGCTGTGCCCATCCCAGCTAGACCACCGCGTTGGTCAAAGTAGTTTGTGTCACCGAAAGCAGTCTTCTGAGCATCGCAGAAATCGGTGGTTATGCTGTTTCCGGACACGCCAGAGATGTTGGATTCAGAGTTGGGGATAAGTTCGCCATTTTGAACGTAGAAGCGACGGATTTCAGTGAGGGTTCCCGTTGTGGTACCATCGTCAGTGATAAACTGGGTTACCACAGTGAATTTTGAGCTTGTGTCTACGATATCAGAAGGGCCATACTATGATGTAAGAAGATTCGTTAGCCACCTGTAGTAGGGTATGCGGTATGAGGTGGAAGGAAAGAAATATAGAGGAATTATTCGACTTACGAAAGATGTGTTACCCATGCGATATGGGTTGAAGTCACAACCATCAGGATCGCAATCTCCGGCATATCGATCACTGGAATACGTTCCACCACATTCGTCCGTGATACACTCATGTTGGCTATATGTTTCACATGGATGCGGTGTCAGAGCCGTAGAGATTGAGTTTGCCTCCCAGATATCCATCTCGGCGCAACAAGAGCCGTGGTCGCCGACACCAGCATTGGAATCATTCTCAGATGGCACCCATCCTTCAACATTTGCCTATTATAGCGTGTAAGTAATAGACGGGACGGCAAAAGAGTTGTCGAAGTATCATACCTCGCCGTTGATGAACTTCAAGTCTCTGGGACATTGAGAGTCACAGTAGCCAGTTCCATACTTGGCTCCGGCCTTGTTAGCAGGGTATTTCGCCATACCACCATCAGCATCCATGGATACAAAGTAGAGCGCCCCATTGAGTCCGCATGGAAGTTGTGAGACATCAACATCGAAGGTAAATTCTTGGCCAAGGACAGTGAACATTTGATATTCCGTCTCACTTGCCATGAGATAAAGACGGGAGCCGATGTTCTTTTGGGAGCTCTGTGTGACGAAACTAAGTGTCAAGGCATCATCGCTCGTTGTAACCCTATAGGAGCAATGATCAATATATGCAGTGAATAGAGCCGAAGTGACAGTTGACTTACCCATAGGTAGCTTCATAGTCGGCACCATCGACAGCGCAGTTAGTAGCACAGGTAACGTCATCTGGACAAAGTGTTGAGTCCCAAGTATTTCCAGTATAGCAGTTTGTAGTGTCACTGGTTGAGTGAACCCAGCGCCAATTGGCATCAACCACAACTTCGCCTTCTTGAGTTGTGCAACTCCCTGCAGCAGTGCATTGCTGCCAAGTCATAGATGGATGCGTTTCAGTCGTTTGTGTGCCGACTTGCTGGGCGCCAGTAACAGCGGCAAGAGACAAGCGCACCAAGAACGATTGAAGACATGATTGCGATGATGGGATAGGCTAGGAGATGAGGAGTAAAGAATGAATAACACGGAACGAAACTTTCTTGACAACGGCGTAGATCGATAGATTTATATACTCCCAATGAGGAGGTAAATATGAGAAACTTGTTTCGTAAAACAACGAAGTACCAAATGACCTATGTGCATGAAACTTCGCTAAAGGGTGTATACGAAATGGCACTGTGTTTGACTCCATGCATCCAATACTGGACTGAAGGCTGCGGTAGTATGCCATGTACCATGGAATGCAGGTCGAAATTGCGACCAATAAGGTAGCATTTGACATATTGAGATCGGTGAGTACCTTTCCACAATCGAGACGGAAATATATGACCGATGACCTGAAGGAGCTTCTCCTGCCCCATTTCATTCATCTAGATTGCCTGCAGCTCGATATCCAGACCATCCCCCGTGACTTTTTGCGCTACTTTCTTGCGCCGAGATTGAAGGGGAAGAGATGTCTTCAGCCGAACGAGTAGAGAGACATCCGGATGGTACAGGGCCTGGAGCTACCGAGGTTCCGACGACGTTTCGAGAATTCTACCTATCTCAAACGTTGCTTCTCTGTGGCAGATAAAATTGGCGGTAATGATTTGTTTTCAGGAACGACTAGGATTCCCCAGATGATATGCAACGCCAATTCGAGGAAAAATAATTAGCGAAAGGGTCAAAGCTTGATGTTACATAAGGCCATGTTAAGTTATGATGGGCTGTTTCGAACAAAATATGTGCATCCCAAACCCAAAATGAACAGGGACGGTGAACATGAGGCAAATATGACCTACTCGGCTTGCTTTGGGTGGATGGGATGAGCCCTAGGAAACCAGCTGTCTGGCATTGGAACTGCACAGTAGGCAAAGATCATGGTGGAATATGTCGACCGTATCTACTTCTATCAGAAAGGAAGGCACCGCCACAGCTATGCGAGATGGAACGACATCTCATATTACAAGTGATGCCGCACATATTGCCAAGGGTTGTTTCAAGATATGTTGCCTCCGGACCCATACCCATACCCGTACCGTCCTCAATAGAATACTGTAAGTGCGGAAATACCCCCGCAAGACTCGGCAAGAGGAAAGACATGCATAAATGCAATTTCTTAGATCTCGTTCACGAAGTATACAGAAAGTATCTCATTCACCCAGAGTCTTTTACCATGTATGAACTGCCGATCACTTTGTTTTGTCTCGCTCTCTCGGACCGCTATCCGGCTCATCCAAATGAAGAGCGAGTACTAGGGTACTATATGCGACACTGATCTGATGGCTATTCGTTTTTTTCTTACTTCCTATTGATTCAGGAACAGGTATGTAGATCTTCGAGGTGGATCAATGACAGATAATTCAGTGGAACGAGGGATTTTGATTCGTGTGAGATATCAAAGTATCATGTAAGACACAGAGGTAATGACTATGACTATTTTCCAATGTACCGTCAAAGCTCACACATGTATTCGTCCACAAAGCATCTCTCATGAGTTCCAGGTAACGATACTTGCTTCTTAATAAGATCCTGGCGCAACGGTCGGGAAAAGAGCGACGGTAGGTATGTGAATAATGTCTCATGACTGCCATGTATTGCTCACCGTGGTTGCACTTGCACAAGTTGGAACCGTGATGGTATGATTGGGGTCTGCTTCCCAAGTAACGGTACCGCCACTCGCAACATTGATGTATTTATAGATCACCACCGTTCCAGGTGCTAAGTTGACAGTGACATACCAGAGTGGATTACTACTGGTGTATTTGGAAGCAGACAGTGCGACCGCATTCGAAGTATCCCAATTGCCGAGGGCGGAAACATCTCCAGACATCTTGATAGTCTGGCCGTAGCTTGTTGCCACTGTCTCATCGAAGGTTACAGCGACCGATGTAGGGGTGCTACAGGCTGTGCTAGCCGAGGTAGTCGAGGTGGTCAGGGTCGTTGCTGCTAAACTTGATGTTAGATTGGGACCAATTGACTAGAAAAAGCAGCTGCACTTACTTGTCTTGGAAGTAGTTGAAGTGGCGGAGGTACTTTGCGTACTACTTTTGGATGTTGAACCCGTTGTGCTCGTTGAACTGGTTGACCCTATTCAAGTGCTTAGCCAAACAAGAATGGTTGACCAGAACAGGCTGCAGATCTACCTGTAATGGAAGTGCAGATACCACTGCCACTGAGCCGTGCCGTCGGGTAGAAAATGCGTGGTAGGCCACTCGCCATTGCGACAGCAAGATTGCCACTCGAGTCGGTCGTGTAAGAGGTACAGCTCATTACCTCAACAACCGATTGGCTAGCGGTAAATCCTGTCTCCGAGGACGACAATGTAAGCGTGTAGCTACTCCCACTGGAGCCAGCGTTTGTAAAGACACTGATAATCTGGTATCCAGTGTTACCTTTGCGCATCACAATCGTTGAGCTATCATAGTATGTCGGATATGCCTTGTACGTTAAGTAGGTACTGTCCTGAGCAATTGCACGACTGCGGATCTGATTCAGTGCAGTAATCCACGTATAAAGGGTGGCAGAAGTCGAGTATCCAGAAAGCCAGATGGCCTCGCGATCATATGGTACTTCACCTCCGGAATAATGCTGTTCTTGGCCCTGATATATGATGGGTATACCATCTTGCAAAACCGTAAAAGCAATGGCATTCTTGGCGAGAGAGTAGTCCGACGTATAAGAAGGAAACCTTCGGTTGTCATGGTTTTCCAAAAATGAACCTAACAAAGTGGTATCTGAGCAATCGCTTTTCATGGTGTTGATACCGTTGTAAAGATTGCTAATGCTCCCACTGGTGGATTGAAAAGCTTGAGTAATCCAGTAGTACCTGTCTCCAAGATCAGTAAGTGCGTCACGATATAATATTCTACTCACGCAGGATAATTCAGGACACCACTCATATAGTCTTGATAGGGACAAACATATGAAGGGTCGCCATTGAAAACTTCTCCAACAATGTAAACACCAGCAGCATCTTCAAAAGATGGGAAGAAATCATTATTGACTTGTTGAGCACTATCAACTCGAAGGCCGTCAATCGTGTAATTGGCTACAAGAGCCGTGACCCAGCTGTTCCAGGTATCTTGCACGTCTGGATCCTCTGTACGCAGATCTGGTAGTGAAACGATATTGTCACCTTCCCAGCACTGATAGCAAATGTTAGATGTACAGACACAACAAGTCACATGAAACAGGACATTCATAACTTACCACCTTGATTGATGTGGTATTGTCATAGTCTATCAGACAAAAATCATGATAGTATGATTTCTGTACGTAATGAGCCTGATGGTCAAGACCTGAGATAGGAACATAAGCCTCAGAGGCTTCTTAGCTAGGTCACATACAGAGTTGAAGGGGTTGAATATGCTGTAGTCAACACAATTTCCACAACCATTATATGCCATATGGTTTGTAACGACATCAACCATCAAATACTGCTTCAATAAGCCAAATTCATGGGAACTTCATCTGTCGTATAATTACCATCCCTTTATCGTGCAGAGCAGTGGATAGATCGACAAGGTCTGCGGCCGTTCCAAAAGCTGAGTTTAGGGAGTAGATATCCTGAGCCCAGTAGCCGTGATAGGACTCCCCATCGCTCGTATCCCCTGACATTTGAGTAACGACAGGGGATATCCAGATCTACAGTTTATGTCAGAGTATTCCTCTAGGATGGATTATATGAGCTTACTGCAGTAAATCCCATTCCCTGGATATAGTCTAGCTTGTTGATGAGGCCTTGCCAGGTGCCTCCACAGTAGACTTGATCCCCAGTGTCGCACGTGGCAGTGGTAGAACCATCTGTACGTGCAAACCGGTCAGTCATGACTTGGTAAATAGACTGTGAGCGCCATTCAGCTGGCGTGAGAGCCGAAGCTGCGGCGAAGAGCACGGCAACAGCCCACGCTATGGTGAAGGTAGTCATGATAGATCTCAAGATTAGGAGACCTTTTCGTAAAGCAGTAGTCCCTCAATCCGTAAGCCGTTCCGATGGACTGATAAATGAAAGGCTTCTCGCAAATCGAGACGTTGATTGTAGCATTCCACGGTCTATATATCTTCATTCTAGAGTGGGTTCGGGAGTAGCGTACGTATACCATTCCAACCCCACTTGTCAATTGCATTTGCCATCATGACACGCCGTCAACACCATCGTGAAGATGGTCGGACTGTACTAACAAAACAACATTCTGGCGCTCCGAAGCGGATGTGCGCTAGAACGTTGTTTTGTGCCAGAATAGGACGTCGACGGACGATCATTGCCGGTCCGGCTGGCTCATGCATCAGGATTCTTCGTGGATATCCATGCTAGCTGCAACCTCATGGTTTTTGATAGGCGAACTGACAGGGCTATATTAAACGCATCGAGGCTATATAAGGCAGGGATACCCTTGCTTTTTTCAGAAGCTGAGCAATGACTTCTCGTATAACCAATTAGGCATCAAAGCCTATCATATTTTGACCTCAGAGCCATCGAATATTATCTCAAGCCCCTATTCGTGTCATGGTGCTTCTTTACTGACTATTCATATCCTTCCTGCATGTGTCAGAGACGGATGTATACATGACCTCAGGTGAGTGGCTCAGTAGAAGTTGGATGCCCCCGCATTCTCAAATCTGCGCACAGACCAAGACGACGAATATAGCATCGCCATTGGCTGTTAAAGCAGAATTGCAGGGAAAATAATGGCGCATAGATAGTTTCTAAGGCTATATTAGCTGCCTTCGGAGAAAGAGCTGAGCCTGGGTTGATCAGGTTCAGTTTCATCATGGCCGAAATGTCAAGGTGATGGCGCCACGAGAAGCTTTGCGGCGATGTGTAAAAGAGGGGAAATCCCAGATACTACTGTATGTACTAAAGACCAGAAGACGTTGACAACATCGGCAGTGGGTTGCAATGCGATGGTCAAGAGTAACATCAGGGTTGAAAGAAGCCATCATTACCGAGTTGAACAGGGTCCCGATGCATGTGATGCGGAGTGCATGTGCCTGCCAAGTCTTCCAGAAGCCTTCGAAGCCTTCCAGAAACCTTCTAGAAGAGGGGTAATGAAGATGGGATGACGCCGAACTGTGTGAGTTGCATTAGTGTCAGTCTCCTGTCCAATATGACAGGATGTTAGCGCGATCAAGTAAGACGAGAAGGGCATTTCGCCCGTGGTAGACTTCACACGACCTTTCGACCATAGCACGGGATGACAGACCGTGTGTGACAGCAACTAGGAATCTTCATTAGCGAGACCATATAATTCATCCGATATACCTGTAGCAATGCACAGCTCGTCGCTTAATGCGATCCCGTGTCGATGGCCCGTCTGGATATGGGAATGGTAGAATATCGACTTAGAGACGCAAAATCAACGACCAGCACTCCTGCGGTGACCTCGTTGACTCAAGACAAGGCAAAAGTCTTAAATCCGCTCAACCAAAAATCCTGAGATACACGCAAAAGAGGTTGAATTACTATCCGTATCAAAGATTGAAAAAGCACAGCTGCTGGAGGTTGTCGCCTTCCTGTTGTGAGGCACCAAACCCTATCTGCCTTGACGTCCCATACTGCTTCTCATCTCGTCTCTAATGGGTTTGTGGCTGGTTTGATCTTACGGGAATTGAGGCACCTTTCTTTGAGTTTCCACATTCTCGGCCGCCTTCTGTTCTGCATTGGTCGTCTTTGTTGTTGATTGGCTTGTAGGCCTGGTTAGGACCGATAGGTCACGATCCGGACGGCACTATTCGGGGTGCGAAGGGATATTTTTATTGAGCATTTACCTTATTTTATGACATGATTCTGATGGTCATTGCGTAGATCTTCTTGTTCGAAAGCTTGGCCGACTTGGATGGCGAAGACGATCACCCTGACAAACCGTCGACCTGCCACGGATGTAGTATTCCGGTGCTATATACTGTGGAGAAACAAATGAAAGACACCACGTAGTTCGATTTCCCATCACACGGGCTTGCGAATCCTAGAAGTAAGGTTACATGATTTGATCGAGGACATCATTCATGATTCTCGACCTCACCTTCGTCAGCACGCAACACACCACCAATTCCTTAGGGTTGATAATACAAGGGTCTATTTGAGGATTCATCTTTCACCAGTGAATCGGCGATCGTACCCAATCTGATGCTGTTCGTAATTGGCGGTGACAAGCTGTAGATATCGCAAGTCTCTTTGAGATTGAGCCTCGGAATATGACTATTCTGTATGAGTATTCTGTCTTTAAATAAAGTGGTATCATAACTATGTATAAGAGAAGCAGAGATTATAAATAGAGCTTTGAATGAAAAGCCTTCACTTTCCCAACTAAGCTCTCCCAGTCGACGGCATACTTAAGACAGCTGACAATCCGGAAGTTATAGGACACGCCAAAGGGACGTGATAATAACTGGCCTAAAGTGAAGCTTCCCCTTGGACGGTCACATTGAATCCGATTCTGATTTCAGTGATAAAAATGACCCAAATGATCCGTAAGCCTGCCGTGTCATCAATGCCACGCTGTTGATCCTAGCTGCTCGTGGTTGTCACTGTCGATGCAGAAGAAGTGGTCGACGAAGTGGCTGTTCTCGACGCAGAAGTAGCGGTGGCCGTAGAAGTACTCTTAACTACCGTCGCCTGGACGACTTGGCTAGCAGTGTTGAAGATGATGTCAACCACTGCATTCAATGCTGAGTAAGTATATGTCTTCTCTGTGAGACCACTTCCAAGACTTTCGCTGACACCCGTATACGTCATATTCGTCAGGTAGTCCCCAACGATGGTGCTCACCAGGGTTCCAGCGCTATCAGTAACTTGCTGGACAATATTCCCAAGATTGTCAACCACAAATGATAGAGTGGTATCTCCTTGGGTAATCGTGCCTAGAAGACCATCTACCTCGGCCACGACCTCGGTTACCAGTGAGGTAACATCATTCAAAGTATCGATCAGTAAGGGATTTAAATCGAGAGATTCAAAAGTCCGATTGACAATGTCAACGAGATGACCGAGACGAACAATGAGTTCCAATTCAGCTTCAACATCGGCGATGGTTAGATTGATCTTCTCGACCGAGAGGGAAATACCGGCATTGATAGTTACAAGGCTGGCGACACTGGCGGCGAGATTAATATCGGCTGAGAGTTGGTCGACGTCCAGCTCGATACGGCCAACAGAAAGGTTGGGAACATTGAGGTAAACATCTGGAGCAGTGGAGGTTGTCGTGGTGGATGAGGAAGCACTTGTTGACGTCGAGTTGGAACCCACTGTAGCCGTTGGGAATGAAGATGTCGATGCTACTGTGGAAGCAGCGGTGGTCTGGGATGTTACCGTGAGGCAAAACGAAAAGAAAGAAAGCGCGAGTAGAGTGAATTCAAACATGGTGCTTGCAATTGGTTACGATAAATAATGAAGGGATGATCGAAACGTAATCAACAGCACTCCAAAGTTGGGGACAGCAAAGTCTTGAGGACCTGAATCAAAGACCTCCCTCTTCTAGCAGAAAAGTAGACTGACCCAGCTGATGTGTTGCTGGAAGAATTCAACAAGTACCATTCTGCAAATAGGGATTGACCATCTAGCAGCGCCATATCTAGCATCGTTGGTTGAGATATAGCTGCTTACCCCGAACTTGCTCTACTATAGATGAGTTATCTCGCCGTATGCTGGGTGATAGACGTCATGGAGTACATAGAACATGCTCGTAGGCAAGAATTTAGTTCACCCGAAATTGCATTATGTGCTATTTCAATGGTGTCGTTTCATATTTTCCAAACAATGCATGAATGAGAAATGCCGTGGCGGTGGCCGAGCTGTGCCTGGCTGGTCCGTTCAACGGCCCCTCAACGGCTGAGTATCTTTTAGTGTCAATAAGTTTCTCGAATAAGGGACTCAGTGTGATGGAAATGTGAAATTTTGGGATTTGGTGGGAGTGGGATGCGGTGATTTGCGCTATCGACAAATCATTAAGAGGATTCAAATTAGCATCCCGAGTTCATAGGCGAATGACAAGGATTGTTCCAAGTACGGGAGATCAGCCAGGACCATGGCAGCGCCACCTCCGCCTTATTCGAGGATAGCATACGATGATCCAGTGCCTGAGATGTCAAATCAAGAAGAAAACGGTTTAACGGCTTGGTGACTGAGACTCGATCTATAGATGAACATGCGGCCGAGGCCACAATGGCACAATCCCATCCTCCCATCGTCGCAAAATGGTTGCCTCTTTCAGCACATTCTCCGGAATGGTTAGCATTTCGCACTTTGCTGGCCCGTGGAACAAAAGAACCCTAGTCGTCCAGATATAATGCCTAACAGGCTTATCGGAGGATGGTGTGAGGATAATAGCTCCCCTTCGCTTGCAGGGACAAGAAATAAAGCGTGATATCATCTTCATGCTTTCCATCATTGTCATAACGGTCGGAAATCCTATTCTCGACGCCTTCCGTCTACATGCTGTGTTGAGAGATATGCCATTCTCTTCTCCTTTGGTGTGCTTCAACCCTCCTTCAGTAGCTACTTCGTCTCTCCAGGCGTTTTGACTACAAGTTCTGGTGCTAGCTGTTCCAAACATTTCACAAACATTTCTTTTAAATCTTCTGGGCGCAACTGGGTTAGCTTAGGTACTCTTCTCACATTGCTTCTACACCATGCCGTCGAGCTCTCTTCGAAGCTTCATTCTGCTTACATTGGCTGCGGCGGTTAGCAGGTCGCAGTCAACGGACTCCGGATACCTCGGATACACTTTGAACCAAACCGGAAGTGTGGAGGATGCTACCTACGAGACGGCCAATACGAATACCAATGTGTCCACAACATGGCCCGAGCCCGATGTCTTCCTCAATGCCAGCGTCCATGTCGGCGAGATTGACATTGAGGTGGACAATCTTACCGCTAAAATCAATTTGGAAGCTCAAGTACTACAGCTCCTTGACTTCAACGCTGGCGTTGACTTATCCATTGACCGCGTTTCTCTTACGATCCAAAATGTCAGCGCTGAGGTAACCCTCGAGGCACGACTTGAAAATGTCGTCACAATGATCAGCGATGTTCTAGACTCCATTGATCTCAATCCAATAATTGCCACACTGGGTGAGGATGTTACCGAAATCGTCAACAGCACAGTGAGTGCGCTCGATGACACTACATCTTCCGTGGACAAACGCTCTTACGATCTCACCCATAACGTCTTATATTCCATCAATGATTACAGCGGAAACACTCATACAAACCGCATACTGGCGCAAGATGGTAGTATAGTCGACCAGTACTTACACAATGATGGGGATGTGTACAAAACCAAAATTGTTGGCTCCTACTTGACCGACATGACTTTCAACGGATACAATCGTACCACTGTGAAGAATGGCCAGACAGTTCGGGAGCAAGAATACGTGTATACGCCGTACTACGGTCTGAGTATCGTCAGTGCTGTCTACACAGATGACGGCGGCAGCGTTGTCGGAACACAAGTGCTGAGCGAGAGTGGTGCTGGCGGAAGTAGTACAATTGGCGACCTATAGGGACATAGGAGATCCCTCCACGCATGACCTGAAATATAGAAGTCCATTATCCACCAAAGGAAACACTCAAATTCTGCTAGTGAAGAGACATTTCCAAGCAGATCTGGCGGACGTCATACCACGACACGGGCGCCATTTCCAAGCCTACCATGATCTTTGGCGGCTGACAAATGTCTATGCAAGGCCTGCGAATTGTCCTCCGAAGCAAAGGAGGAGTCTCATGAGGCCAACCATGAATAGCTTTAATCACTGACTTCTCTCAACTACTAGCTGAAGTAGATGGAAGGACCATCTCCTCACCATATGACCTCTACATCTGATACCCCTGGGATCTACAGCCACGCCATTATTCACTTCATGTATATACTTATGCTGCAGAATAAAGACAAGAAGCCTTGTAACACTAATCTTATACATGCAATACACCATGTGATATACTAGTTTCATATCTCCTGGGCTCCAGAAAGCCACCACAGCCAATTTTGTCTGAAAGGTCTATTGTAGGAATTTAGGTATGAAGTGCTTGGATTGAGGGTATGCTATCTGGGGGGAANNNTCTATATACCTATGACTGTGGAGCAGGAAGCAGGGTTTGTACTATATCCTATCCTTGGGTTTCAACATCTATAAGTAACGTCAAGCAATGATTCCAAAGCCAGGTAAGTGACTCGAAATTGATCAAAAGCCTCAATCAACTTCTAGTCTTATTGGTAGATCCTGAACTCCTGTCCTACAAGTTTCTCGCTCAAATGCCATAACTTCTCAGCAGCCACAGGGTCAAGAGCATGGTCTGCCGCAGATCCAAATTGGCAATTATCCAGAAAGACCCCTGTTGGGCCTGTTATTGAACATAAAAATTAGCGCAGGCCGGAACCTGAGCGACAGTATCATTTTCACTCACTATTCAGAGCAGGGTCGAAGGCTGCAATACAAGTCGTGGAGGCGCCTTGGTCGAAATTCTTCCAGAAATTTGAAGTTTGCCCGATCGCTTCCGCACCTTCGACATTCAAGTCTCTTGAAAGACTTGTCCAAATGCCTGCAATTTGTCAGAAGTTACTGTATATTGTGGGGCACGAAATGTAGATGTACTGACTTCCTGGATGGACGGCGTATGAAACAATTCCAACGTGCTGTAAATATCGTGTCAGTGATGTGCTGAACAATATATTTGCAGTCTTAGACTGTCCGTATGCGATGAAACCGTAGTATCCATCAATATCCTTTCCAAAAGCGCCGCTCAACGGGAATGGACATTTCTCCTCATCTGGAATCTCTTTGCCTTCCAAATTGTAGTCATGGAAACGTATTGGAGATAACCTGTGACCTTGGCTGGTAACATTGACGATCCTTAAAGATCCTGGTGGACTAGCTGCAGCTGCGGCTTGCAACCTGTCCACCAAAAGGTTGGTGAACAGGAAGTGGCCGAGGTGGTTTGCTGCAAACTGGCCCTCGTAGCCTTCTTTGGAGCATCGGCGTCTCTGAAGCATTACTCCAGCATTGTTGATTAAGACGTGGAGTTGGTCTATCTTGTTCTTGATATCTTCTACGGCACCTTCGATGGACGTTTGAGACATGAGATCCAACAAAACAGTCTTGACTTCCACGTTGGAGTATTTGGTCCGGAGGGTCGTTGCCACCTCGTCAAGCTTGGATGGTGTCCGTGAAGCGAGAATCAGCACGGAAGGGCTTTGAGCTGCTATAGCAAAAGCTGTCCCTTCACCGATGCTCTTGGGGCTGACTCCAGTAACCACAACTGCATGAAGATGATATCGGTTAGCAATCCCTTCTCAAGTAACTGCAATCTCTGGATTTGTTGTCTATCACGACGAGCCCTTTTCTCTTTATGACTTCCAGCCTCAAACTGATGCTTCCTTCTATTAAAATTTCCGGCGAACTCACCATTCTTTCCCTTGATATGGCCCTTGAACGCAGCAGTCACCTCGGTCGCTGCTGTCTCCTGATCGAATTCTGGGTGAGAAGTCATCGCGCGTTTTGGCATAAATACAATCAACTGCGCATGAAGTATACATTTAGCAGCAATTTATACGCATCTCGGCCCTGATATGAGTATCAGGAGAGGGGTGAGTGGAAAGGTCTAGCATGGTTGCGCGTTGGCATGTTCGGCATATGTCCTCGAGTTTGGACTGTCATATTTTCGACATGATAACTGCCGGGAACGGAAAGCTGCCAGTGTGCAGGTCGATATACAGAATCAAAGACCCGGTAGGTGAAATCCATCGAGATGATATCAGTAAATGGAAGAACAGGTCAAAGCGATAATGCATAGTCATTGAAAACAAAGTGCGCGTCTGTCTAGCCAGCAGCAGGCACAACGCCATTTTTGCCGGGCGTGGAAGTTTCGCACGATGCACACTTTAGAGAATCATTCGATCAATCCACGTCTTTCTATAGCCCAGCTATGCAGGCCGCCATAGTCAGTAGTCGCAATACAGGTTGACGAAGTACAAGGTCTAGAATGTGGTTGACCCCAAATATTGGGTAAAAAGTGCCTCTCGATGCTCCACTGGGGTGGACGGACTTTGGCAGCCACTCATCCCATTTTGAGATACAGTAGGAAAAAGCAAATCCTACCTCGCAGCCCAAAGAACGGTCCCCAGACACCAAACTAATTACTGATCACCTCTGATCTTGCAGTCATCGCACTGTGACCGCCACAATCATTGGGGACAACAAGGTTGTGTCCATCTTTGAGCCGAGGCCACTAAGCGGTCCGCCAAGTGGGGGTAGCATTGAGGGAATGGCCAAACCATCAACAGCGTCGTCTCTATCTTACTATAGTAGGTAAGAATCGCGTATTGCGGATGGACCTTTGGGCACCGGCGAGGGGTCTTGTGCATTTCTGTGATATCCCTCGACAAGGTCTTCACTGGTTTGATCCTGACTAAGTCTCAGATAAAACCCCCGCACTGCATGCCGTCCATCCTACACATGTCGTTCGGTGCTATGCAAGGGCAGTGAAATGATCGGCTTCGAGGAAAGTGTGATGATCGTTTATCAAGAACAGTCGACAACTAGCATGAAATAGAATCCAACCTCCGTTCGGTGACCGAACTCTTGGCTATCTGTTTGTCAGGCGCGGAGCAGGCCTGAACATAGGGCTTACCGCCACTTACCCATCCCCGTCTTACCTGCAGCCTCGCCATAGAGAGTTTATGGTTTGTCCCTAGCGATGGGACGGACTGCCTTTCTGGCCACTTATCATAGGTTCTTTCATCTTAGTGGTGTTGCTAGAGAGCAAGCTGGACAAGATAATGGTTGATCGGTTCTTCGCGAAAAGATTTACATTGGTTATAAAGGATGATGATCCACGATCTGAAGCGTTGTAAATTTCTATGACAAGGCTCCCTCGAAGAGTACTGTAGGAATGAACTCACCAGTATGCAGGTCAAGTCCACACAAGACCAAGCCTCCCAAAAATTTCCCGCCGAAGAAACAAATGGAGGCCACAAGAATGACACCTTTTCTACAAACGCAGCTAAAGGGAGACGATTCCCCAGAATCTCGCGCCCTGTTGAGTCAATCAAAAGCTCATACGATGTTGTAGTGGTGGGGTCAGGATATGGAGGAGGCGTTGCTGCCAGTCGTCTAGCTCGTGGTGGTCAATCGGTTTGCGTTCTGGAGCGCGGAAAGGAAAAGTGGCGTATGTACAATCACCCAAGGTCATGAGCTGAGGACTGATCACTGAAGCCGGCGAATATCCTACAACATTTAGGGATGCAATTTCTGAATTGCACATATCTGGCGTTCCCCACCATCCTGTCAAATCATGGTTTTGTGGTACTGGGAACCCTACAGGGCTCTATCAGCTGACCTTGGGAAATGGACAAACCGCTTTTGCTGGGTGTGGATTAGGAGGTACAAGCCTGATCAATGCTAATGTTTTCCTGCCGGTAAATATACCGTTCGATGCAATACTGTTAGGCTCGAACCGCTGAATCTGTTGCAGGCTGATCACCAAACATTATCGGCGGCGGAATGGCCAGAAGAAATCAGGAACGATCCATCTTCATTGAACAAATGTACCCTGCGTCTGCTTTGGCTCGGATTCTAATAATAACAACATCATCACAGATTATGAACGAGCGGCCCAGATGTTGGAGCCTTCCGTCTATCCCTCAAGCCATCCTCCCCTTGCCAAACTCGAAATGCTCCAAAATCAAGCAAATCTCCTAGGTCTAGACGATTCATTCCAACGAGTGAGACAGACGACACGATTTCAGGATGGTCCGAACAGTACAGGTGTCCCAATGAAAGCGAGCCAACTTACGGGAAATGACTGTACTGGTTTAAATGATGGCAGCAAGTCTAGTACTCTTGTAAACTATCTTGCTGATGCTTGGAACTGGGGAGCCGAAATGTAAATTCACCTTGAGTTTGTGGTCTACTACTAACATTTGTATAGATATTGTGAATGTGAAGTCCGTTTTGTACGGAAACATCCTACTCAAGATGGGTACTTGATATTCTATGCCTGGCATGGAGGTAAACGATCACAGTTCAATCATGATATCTACAATTCTCTCATGTGGGTCCATGCTAAGAAGTTGCTGTTCCTTGGAGCCGGCTCATTAGGCACTACTGAAATACTCTTAAGAAGTAAAGATCACGGTCTTCCCCTGAGCAGAAGAGTGGGCCAAAATTTAAGTAGCAATGGAGATATTTTGGCGTTCGGTTATGCCATGAATGACCATATCAACGGAATCGGATGCGAGAAACCCAACCCGAAGCAACCTGTGGGACCTACAATTACAGGGATGATTGACTGTCGAAAGCAAACAGACTCACGTGATGGCTTCGTTATTCAGGAAGGAGCAATACCAGAAGCTCTTGGCCCTCTTTTTGGGGCATATGCTGAGCTCTTTCGACAAAATCTTGGTGGATGCCTTAAAGTCTTCCCCCCCTTGAAGCTGTTACAACGTCTCGGCGGCATAATATTAGGTCCATACTTCGCCAAGGGTGCAGTCGCAAAGACTCAGACATATTTGATTATGAGTCATGATAGCAATCAAGTTTGTCTCCTCAAGTCCGTTGACTAATATCTACTAAGACACACCTAGGCAAGCCTGACCATTGAAAACGACAAACCTCGACTCGTCTTTATTGGCAAATCACGGGCGGACCACGTGCAGTCTCTGAAGCACCTTCTTGCCCAATCAATATCAGCAATGGGTGGTATTTTCGTTGGAAGCCCGTTTCTGAATATATTCCATCATGAAGTCACAGTTCATCCGATTGGAGGAGCAATCTTCAGTAGAGACAACACATCAGACACTGGAGCGGTGAACCAGTTTGGAAAAGTCTTCACTGGATATGGACAAGAGGTTCATGATGGACTACTTGTCGTAGATGCCTCTGTTATCCCCTCTGCACTGGGTGCAAATCCTTTTGCTACTATTACGGCTCTCGCCGAGAGATCTGTTGAGCATGCTGCCAAAGAAAAGGATATCCATGTAGATATGGGGACCGCAAACGGGATTTTGGATCTTTTTGGAAAACCCCAACATCCAGTAAAACACAACAATAATACTAGTCAAGACTCCACCCTAGGACTGACTTGCGAGGGCGCAGCCATCTCCTTTTCGGAAGTAATGAGTGGAAACATTCACATCGGAGATGTTCACACTACGAATGACCTGAGAAATTATCTTCTAGCCAGTCAATTAGCAAAACGACAATGTGAAGAAGCAAGACTATTCATGACCATCAAGACTTGGTCCCAGCAATGCGGTATGTCAAGCGTTGACCTTCTATATCAATTTGCTAACCATATGGGGCCAGGAACACAAAGTGGTATAGTGACGGGATCATTCGTCTGCGGTTCACTTCAAGCCAGTCCATATCTCATTTTGAGGGGTAGAGTTGACATCTTTGCACATGATAAGTCCGGACCAGATCGAAATTCTCTGGTCTATGACTTTGATATGAAAGGAACTGATGGAAACATCATTCATTTTCATGGCTTTAAAATCATTGATTCGTCTGTTACCCTCAACCCCGCCACCTTTTGGAAAGCAACCACGACACTTTATGTTACTTTGTCCAATCTTGATGGGTCGATATTAGGACGTGGAACCTTGAAGATATCTGCACGATTATTTATTGATCAACTCAAAACTCTTCAATCCCCAGAAGGAGGATGGCTTTCCAAGCAATCTCCGGTATTGCAATTTATCAAATACTTCATCAGACAGTCAGCTCCTTCGTTCTTTACTCCTTTTGCACCATTGGAGTACTCGGTCTCACCTCTCCGAAGCTTCACTGGACCAAAGTCATATACTACCTTTCAAGTCACTGCCATTGATGGGATAATGACAACAGTCGCTTCCTGGAAGCCAAGGAGGATATTGAAAACTCCCGCTCCGACAGTCTTGATGATCCCAGGCGCTTCAGTCGACCATAACATATTTGCTATGCCGACGATTGAATACAGTGTTGTGGACTTATTCCGAGATAAGGGCTACCAGATCTATAGTATCACACACCGTGCTGGGAAAATCTCCAATGGAACAGCAAATTGGACAAATTATGATGCTCGGCTGGATATCAAAGCTTGTCTGGAGAGAATTCTCCAAATGAATGGGGGCCAACCTATTTACGTGATCGCACACTGTACAGGAAGCATGGCATTAGCAGCTGGTCTCCTCGAGGGAACAATTCCAGCATCATGGATCAAAGGCATTACTGCTTCACAGGTTTTCATGCATCCGGTTTTTGGCCAAGTCAACTCGATCAAAGCGAATTTCCCGATCTCAATTCCTGGGTTATACCAAGCTCTCGCAGGACCTTGGTACTCTTGTCTCTCTACTGGAAGGGAGTCCTTCGTGCAGCGTGCTCTGGATCAATTATTGCGCTTCTACCCTGTAGGAACCGCATCAGAGCTCTGCCGTAGCGCAGCTTGCCATCGTGGATCTCTTGTCTTTGGTCGAATGTGGAACCACTCGAATTTCAATGCAGCCACCCATGACAGCCTGGACAAGTATTTCGGTGGAACATCGATCCGAGCCATGAATCACGTTTTGGCCATGGGCCGAGCAAACCGAGTTTTGAAGAATCCTCCAGAGGCTTCCCTGCCACAGAAACTTTTCAACAAGCTAGGTCTGTCAAACGCCGATCACAAATCAATTGAAGTTGTGACGGACGAGAATCTTGACCGATTAAAGGGGATCCCCATTTACTTGATCAGTGGATCAGAAAATGTTGTCTTGACTCCCCAATCAACACTGAAATCCTATGAGGTATTGAGAAGCAAATTCTGCTCTGGAGACTATAGTCGGGATGTTTTCGACGGCAGAGGACATCTGGATTGTTGGATGAGCCAGAGAAACAAGGATGACCTTTGGCCTGCGGTTCTGCATCATGCGAACAGGGTCATGGGTTCTAACAAGTAGAAACAGACAACCAACAAAAGCAAGAACACGTCAGCGCACTCAGATTTAATATTTTCAGGTTACATATTGAAGTGTTTACTGATATCACTACAGATGTTGCTTAGGTACAGTCTTGCTCGTAGTTTATAATCCGCGAGTATTGTCCCAGGTTAGATAATGAGTATTAATTACTGTGACATATCCTATAATCAAGTGGCCCACCTCATTAATTTTATATATAATAATATCAAATATTGTTGAATACATACGAAGTTAAAGTTCTATCCTACTCACTTGTATATCCCACTTGCTTATAGAATACATTATTTAAAATGACTTTTGACAGCCCAGAAAACAGATCTTTTTTATACACTAGGATCCTAGTGTATTTGATAAATATTACAAGGCAGAGGAGAAACAGGTAGGGTTCATAGTCATAGTATTGAATAACGTAGGTGTCTAGAAAGTATTCGAGGTGTGCGGATATAGTAGAGTGTTCCAAAGGGCTTGGCATCCAGGGGCTGTTCCTTATACCCATAATTACCAATATCAGTTTTTCAACAAAAGAGCTCCGGTTGTCTGAATTCAAATGACCGCTTGTACAGCTCAGACTCCAGGCTTGTTCGTCTGATTGCGACAAAACATATGATTGGCAAGCGGCTGTGATAAGAATATCCATACGTCTATATTCGGAATTCCTAAGTCTGGGTGGGATAAGGAGGCGGAGGCTCAGATGACAGATAGCTTGGAGCCTCTTGGCTATATCCGTCATTCGCAGCAGAGTCATGGCGAATGGCCCCCCTGTTTAGCTCAGGAGTGATACAGCTCAGGCTCCTGTCACTTTCGACTACCTCGTCATCCACCAATTTGACAGGGATACCGATTTTCTCGAACTCAAAGCTTTCTCCGCCATAATTGAGTTTACATTTCAATTTGAGGGAATAAGCTAGGAAAATATTGTATGTCGAGAATTCGGGAACAATGTAAGTCCCATATGGCGGTGTCCTGGCGAGTCTTTCCCCAATGTAGGTAAAACCAGGCTCGCGCTCTGTTGTGTGACGAGTATTTTCGTCCTCGAACGAGTATTTGCCAACATCGGTACCTTGAATTTCACTACGCACATCTTCGCATACAGGTACTTGGCATGTACCATCTGCCAGGCAGGTATGGTGGCTCTCAGCAGCTTGCAGTTGACCTGCGCGTACCTTCGTGTGTGCAACAAGGTCTAGCCGTAGCTTTCTTATTTGAAGATCGGAAAGAATGGGAGCGCTCTGGGAACAAATCGCTCGGACTGCTATTTGAACCGGGGTTCTGGCTCTGATATCAATAAATTTGGAGACCATGATTTGGAATGACAATTTAAAGGTATTGGGAGGCTTCTGAGTGCCTCTATGGTCAATTCCAAGTAGTTTCAAAGCACGAGAGCGCCCACGGAGAGCTTTGAATACTGAAGGGACAAAGAAGTTTTGTTGATAAGATTGGAACAGCGAGGAATTCAACCTTTGCAAGTGGACTATTGTTGGAAGCGGTTGCCGGATCTTGATTACTGTACGAGCGCTTAAATCATCGCTTGAAGATAGATGCGTAGATGGTGGATGAATAAGTCTTGCATGAAGGACATACTCGATTTGGCATCCAAATCTGCCTCTGTACTGCATACTTGGCGGGAGATATATGGTTTCGGCATCAGTAGAGCCTCTCCAGGGAGATTCGCACCGGAAAACACCATCCATCTCGGTTGTGTCGATCTCGTCTCGATACAAGAAGCTTGCTTGTTGAGGTATCTCAAATGTGAATGGCCAAGAGAAATGTTGGCTCGCATAGAAATGACATTCCCTTTGAAGAACTTGGCTTTGTCGATAGAGATATCCGCAAGACCTCGTGCTTGCGACAGGTCTTGCCATATCTCCTGTCTGATCAGTGATGGTGACAAGGGAGCGTCCAAAAAATGATATTGAAATACTTTCAGCATACCCTTCACGAGCTATAGTCAAGGTTACGACACCATTGACGCGGCGTCCTGGGAGAAAATAGGGATTTTCATGGCCTGATATACCGATTTGAAGTTTCATTGAGACCGACTATGTGGACGAGTTGGCGTAGTATAGGAAGGACTCGCAGGAGATCCGATGATTGAATATAAAGTTATCAGTGCTTTGCTCCGGGCTGGCTCTCGAGGAAGAGCATGTTTTGTAAGATTTGTTCAGAGATGTAGCATCTAGTGATGTACATTGTTGCCTAAGAATCCTTGTACTGGTCTGAGGACACATACAGTGTGGAGAATCACAACAGCCTTACAGTACGTCAATGGACAATTGCTGAACTTCGGAAGAAGCACACGTACTGACCGCAGCAGAAAATAGCTTTACACCAACTCTAATACCGTCCATGATCCGGTCACAGCTAAGAGAGTAGCTGCTCATATTACAGCCACCGGACCCTATCATGAATGCAGCAGGTCTTTCTTCCCATCACGCCTGGGACGATGCCGTGGGAGGGGCTGAATGTGGTTGCCTCCAAGTACGAAAGAATTACTATCTCGTGTGCTTAGCTCATGACACAATAGGTTGTAAAATCACTCGTTGCCGGAAGCCTTCGGTTGAGACTGCATTACAAAACACAATCTCGATTACATATATCGTACGAGAAGGTAAAGAATCTCGCGCGAACTCATTAGCTCTGTCACCGCCTGGACCCTAACCCAAGGGAAAAAAAATGGACATTGAGACATTGATCAGGATGAACCTCAACACACGAAACAACGAACAGGATTTTATGATGTCTTTTTGACTCTGCATCAGTCACATATCCGTGAAGTTCGGTTTCGTGTCACTGTTCTAGAACTTGGAGAACGAGTTGTACCGATGGACGACATCAATTTTTCTGTGCAAGCAACCCAATGGTGTGTGTTGGATAGTAGAGCTTCAGGCCAAACGACAAGAAAGTGATGGTTCAAGTTGTGGTTCATTTCATCAGTGAAGGCGCAAAGACATACTTGCGGTTGTTCCATTTAGAATCGTCATGTATTAACGATCCGCCGACACCATGTTTCGTCATATCTCTCACTAAACCAAGAAACATACATATGCTTACAAGATGCTTAACGGAAACGGACCGACTGCTCATTGGTCGTACACGGAGTCAAGTTTGTAGCCTCGCAAACTCAGCCCAATGCCAACAGGACAATTGGGACCTCTCTGTGGGGGAGCTTGAGCCATGTAGTAGTGACGGCCTTGAAGAACGATAAGCCCTTGTCAAACCTAGTCACTGAATGCAAGGAGAGTACACCTGCAGATCCATGGTGTCAATTAATCTGTATCATATCCGTTCTCATCAAGTTCCGTAAGAGGCCAGCCACTAACGTCAACAACACCAGCAGCGTGTGCCAGTGGAGAAGTTAGGGCAGTCCATAATGAGGATCTAATTGGGAAAGAGGCCTCACTTGACAACGTCATTCAACGCCAACAGAATTCCTTGTACGTGAAGGAGGAACCATATTGACCGTCCAAAGGTCGTTACTCACATTATGTCTTGATCATCGCATGGGTTATAATAAGCACCGCTCCCGGTGATAGGACCTCGGAGCTGAGAGTTTTCTCGTGCGAACATAGCGCGAAAGCTGGACTTCACGACTCGGGATTCAAGACCAAATCATGGCTGAATCAGCCCAGACTTCAGACGTTCTTGATGGAACATGTCGGAAGCAGGGAAGAGTGTCGCTTTGCTTGTACAGTACCTGATGTAGTTGTAGAGGATTCTTAGGTAGCGATGCAAGCGGCTTCGTACGAACTTTCGCACGAGCTTTTGACTTCCGTAACAATCCTGAGGTCCACCTCTTAAATTCCGAAGCCGACCGTCTCTGTTCCCACAATCTTCAAAAGTCCCTGGCTCCTTGATCGGATGGATCGGTTCGACTGTTGAGCAAGAACCATATGGGGGGGAGAAGGTATAAGAAGTAGCTGGCATATCAGATCTCAAAACTTTGACTCGATCAATCCAATCCCTAACATTCATAAACCCTCCTCACAGATTACCCTTTGATCATGGCTGCTAAAGACGGTGCTCACTTTGACTTCATTGTCGTTGGTGGCGGTACCGCGGGCAACACGGTTGCCGGCCGCCTCGCTGAGAACCCGAATGTCACTATCCTCGTTGTTGAAGCGGGTGTGGGCAACTCACATGAGATTACAGAGATTACTACTCCTTCAATGGCTATGGACCTCCGCAACAGTCAGTATGACTGGGCCTACAAAACCACAATGATCAAACGGGACGACTATGAGCGTGTTGAGAAACCCAACACCCGTGGGAAGGCTCTCGGTGGCAGTTCCTCTCTCAACTACTTCAGCTGGATTCCTGGCTGTAAGCCTACCTTTGATCTATGGGAAGAATACGGTGGCAAGGAATGGACTTGGGGACCGCTTGTTCCTTACCTTCGCAAGAGCGCCACCTACCATGATGATCCTAAACTTTTCTCGCCTGACCTGAAGAAGATCGGTGCTGGTGGTCCAATCCCTATATCCCATGCTGAACTCATACCGGAGATGGCACCATTCCGCCAAGCTCTCACAAAGGCATGGAAATCCAGGGGCGAGCCTATCACTGAGAACATCTTCGATGGTGAAATGATCGGCCTCACCCATAGTGTCAACACCATCTACCAGGGTCAGCGATCAGGGAGTTTCCTGTGTGTCAAGAACAAGCCCAGTGTTACCATCCTCCCACAAGTTCACTCCAAGCGTCTGATCATCGATAGCGCAGATCTCTCGTGCAAGGGAGTCACCGTCATTGACGCCTCAGGCAGAGAGTTGAACTTTTATGCCAACCGCGAAGTCATTCTCTCCCAGGGTGTATTTGAGAGCCCCAAGCTGCTGATGCTCAGCGGTATCGGACCTGCCCGTGAATTGGCAAAGCATAGCATCGACTCAGTGGTCGATTCCCCCCATGTTGGCCAACACTTGCTTGATCACCCAGGCGTTCCCTTTGTCCTGCGGGTCAAAGACGGTTATGGTATGGATAACTATCTCCTACGCCAAGGTCCAAAGCACGATGCTGTTGTTGCAAAGTACAAGAAAGGTCATGCTGGTCCCGTTGGCTCTGGTCTATTGGAGATGATTGGGTTCCCCCGCATTGATAAGTATCTGGAAAAAGACCCCAGCTACCGCAAGGCAAAGGCTGCAAACGGCGGAAAGGACCCCTTCTCACCTTACGGACAACCACACTTTGAACTTGACTTTGTCTGCATGTTTGGCAGCGCATTCCAATGGCATTATCCAATTCCTAAAACAGGTGAACATATCACTGTCATGGTTGACCTCGTACGCCCAGTATCTGAGGGTGGTGAAGTCACTCTCAACAGTGCCGATCCTCTGGAGCAGCCAAATATCAATCTGAACTTCTTCGCAGATGATTTGGACATCATTGCAATGCGTGAGGGCGTTAGGTTTACCTATGACGTTCTTAAACATGGTGAAGGCTTCAAGGATGTTGTTATTGATGAGTACCCTTGGGATATGCCTCTCGACTCTGATGAGGACATGAAACGAGCTGTGCTTGACCGCTCCCAGACTTCCTTCCACCCTTGTGGCACTGCTCGTCTGTCAAAGAGTATTGAACAAGGTGTGGTTGACCCCAAGCTCAGGGTCCATGGCATTAAGAATCTTCGTGTGATTGATGCTTCTGTTATGCCAGTGATCCCTGACTGTCGTATCCAGAATTCAGTCTACATGGTTGGCGAGAAGGGTGCTGATCTCATTAAGGCTGACCATAAGGATCTTTATTAGTATAGTTAAAGTATTCCATAAACAATACGTGTTAATTTCGTATACACCAACAGGGTGCAAACTCAGGGGGAAAAACATGAATTTGATGAATATTTGTTAATGCAACGTTCTCCCTATGGCGCAGATATTCGTTCTTGATGACCGGAGACTTTCGCTCTTCTTCATCAGGGTTGCCAGTTTTTCTTGTGATACCTCTATTTAATCCAATCCATTGCACTTGAACCTGGTGATTAATTGAATGACCTCCCCGTGGAAGATCGTTACTTTGACGATCCGAAATCTGCCATACAATAGTACGGTATGAATAGCTAGTCTCGTATCTCATAGTCCCTACTGTACAGGGAGATAAGGAGGAAGAGGATGGAGTCGATAAGCCTCCTGGATGGAGTCAGCGGAGCAAGCAAGAGAATAGGAAGCTCTCAGAAATGGCCAATGCATGATAATTCACTCATGGCTTATTTATGTCAGACTATGACCCTGCTATTCTACCATGAAGATTCAAAATGCATCGATTTGTTGCGGGAGTCATCACGTGCTGTAGTCGTGGTCTAGTTCATGTCTCCCTCTAGGCATCGTGGTATTGCCGGATTACCTAACAGCTAACATGGTAAGCGAGTACGCCGAGTTTGTATAAGGGGAATGAAGGACTCACCTCGTACCCAACCGTCGATGTATGTACTATGTGCAAAACTGAACTCTGATAAAGAGAGATCGTTGACCAAAGATGTGCGTATTACTGTAGGTCGGGAACGGGAATCACGTACAGTAATGCCGGTATTTCCGCTGAAACAGAAGCGTAACAATGAATACAGTATTGGAAAATTACTGTTTTACAGGGTCGAAGGATTGCCAAGCCCCCACCAATATGACTCAGGAGGTGTGGATACTTGATAAGTTAAGCCGAATGCCTCAAAATGTCTCGTACGAGCACACGCATGGCCTTCGTACGAGCTCGCATTAGAAGTCAGATCTACGTATAGACCGCCCTCGGATATAGACAACGTAACCCAAACACAACGATGGTCCCTCTTACCGCCTGCACATGGTCTAGTGCGCCGTCGGCGAATGGCAGAGCATGAAATGCTGCTTATCTGTAGGAGTAAGATCGTACATGCCTATAGGCGGATTTAGGACTACATATTACAGTACATGTGCGATGAACTGTTCCTTTTGTCTCGGCGAGTTGCTGGCTCAGGTCAATTTCAATACATTTTCAAACCAGCTTGAGGTCCAGCTGTCCTTCTTCTAGAACATCATTGTTCGGGGTACAAAACCGTCTCCATAAAGGATATCTTTAAACCTGCAATATGGCAGCAACAACAGCAGACTCCAAACCTTACTACACTCTCGCAGAAGGAGTCCCTCTACCGAGAAATGATACGAGTGACCAGATCTTGACCGGATCTGGTGGTGGCTTTGTGCTTCTGACAAGCACTCAGCTCATTGAAAATCTTGCTCACTTTTCTCGCGAAAGGATTTCTGAAAGAACGGTCCATGCGAAAGCAGCAGGAGCCCGAGGGCACTACGAAGTTACTGATGATATATCTGACCTCACCGATGCAGATTTTCTGACTGGCGTAGGCAAAAAGACAGAAGTCCTGACCAGGATCTCAACTGTTGGGCCAGAATCAGGATCCGCAGATACGGTTCGAGATTTCAGAGGATTTGCGATCAAATTCAAAACTAGAGAAGGAAACAACGATTGGGTTTTCAACAATCAGGTAAGGGCCGCTTGCTCTCACGGCGGTGTTGCGTCTTCATTAATACATCGAATCTTTGCTAGCCCGTGTTCTTTGTTCGAGACCCAGTCAAGTTCCCTTCTTTGAACCGAAGCCACAAAAGACACCCTGGGACAAACTCATCAAATGCAGACATGTTCTGGGATTTCCACATCAACAATCAGGAGAGTATTCATGCCCTAATGTTTCTATTTGGCGATAGGGGGCTCCCTTCGTCAGTACGCCATGTAAATGCTTATAGTGGAAACACATACAAGTTCACTAAATCAGATGGGTCATACCACTATGTCCGTATCCATTTCCTCTCAAATCAAGGTATCCACTATTACACCAACTCCGAAGGGGCTCAGATCTCTGGGTCCGATCCTGATCGACATTTATTGGACCTTCAGGATGCCATCAAATCAGGTGATTATCCTTCGTGGGATGTATATGTTCAAGTCAACCATCCGAATGAAATCGCCGGAGCTCCGGTAGACATCTTCGATATGACAAAGGTCTGGCCACATAACCTCTACCCACGTCGCAAAGCCGGTCGCATAGTGCTTGATCGCAACCCACAGAATTGGTTTGCGGAGATCGAGCAAGCAGCCTTTAGCCCCAGCAACATCGTTCCGGGAATTGAACCCAGCCCAGACCCGATGCTGCAGGCGAGAATGTTTGCATACCCTGACGCTGCACGCTACAGGTTGGGAGTCAACTATCAGACTCTCCCTACCAATGCCCCACACAGCGTGGTCTACTGCCCGATCGAGCGTGACGGGCTCATGAACTTCACCAAGAACTACGGTACAGATCCAAACTATGTTGGAAGCAAGCTCAAACCGACAAGGTCCCTCAACAAAACTCAAGCCCAGGAGGTCGGGAAATTTGACCAACTCCAAAAGAACCGGGATCATGATTCAGAGATCTCGAGGTTGAACACTCTGGATCATGCACGTGCAACGAAGCCCCTGTCCTTTGTCTCGGAGGTTACAGACAAAGACTTCGAACAAGCGACCGCGCTGTGGCATATCATGGCAAAGCAGGAGGGAGCGCAACTACGTTTCATCAACAATCTTTCAGAGCACCTCAGCGATGTTACAGAGGATTGGATCAGAGCGGAAGCCTACGGTACGTTTCTATGTCCATTCCCCCTTTTTTTTTTTTTTTTTCCTCCTGACAATAAATTCTTTCACTTGCCATCGCATCAAGTATTGAGCGACGAGACAAAAAGTTAAAAACTAACAAGTACATTCTTTGGCAGCCATGTTCGGCAAAGTCGATCCCCATTTAGGCAAGACGTTGAGAAAGGTGACGGAGGCTACAATCAAAGAAAAACATGCACATTCGCATGTACCAGTCTGGCACTGAAGGAAAGCGTTTCGTTGGGGAAGATAGACTTCTAGTGCCAGATCAAAGAATGGGATTCAATAGTAGTAGATGGAAGGATATCAATATATTTCATTTTCTATAACTTTTGATTCGTCAGGCTCTTTAATCTTTCCTCTATGATGATTTTCACCGGAAGGCTCTTATGAGGATTGTCAATACTTAGGGTTCATATTTTAATACTTTTGATTCAAGGTATACTCATACCCATTGGCATGTTCAATGAATTATCCCACTCCTGCCAATCAAAGTCAATGTTGTCGGAAAACGCTTGCCCAGGTAGGATCGTAGGGTCCTCGGGGGCTTCATCGAGTCCGCCTAATGGAGCAAGATCATCATCGTGCTCGAGGGGCGATTCGTGGGTAGCGCCATGATCGAATCGATTTTGATGCGAGATCCTATCCCCGCAGATGCAGAAATCTGAATATACTTTGGATGAAGGAAACAGAACGTGGGGATCCTGACCAATCCGTCTCAATGCCTCTTTTCTTGTTTTGCTCAGTATAGACCAGGCGTCTTTACCGGAAGGCGACAGCTGCCGTCTTGGCGGGTTACTGCGGCTGACTATTCCCTCGTCAACTTGGTAGAGGTCGAAGATTGCGTCTACCAGGCCTCGAGATAATGGGGCTTGATCGCTATATGGGTGTTGCAGAAGATCGGCGAGGAGGAGAGCAACGGCTTGGAGAGGTTGGTAAGTCCCTGGGTACATCCAATGGAAGGGTTCAGAGGCAGGATCATCACAGGTTCGTATGAAAAGCTGAAGAAAGGCTTGGGCATGTTCGATAGCACTATTTCACATATGTCAGTTCTTGCGGTATGGAGATCGTAGGTCATTACAAATGAAGAGCGTCAGTACCTTGTTCGCACTGTTGTGTTGAATGCCATCGCTGGATCTCTGACAAGGGGGTTGTACAAGATACAAAAGGCTTTATGCATCATGAGATGGACAAGAATCGCAGACCAGGTGCAGAAATTAACCACGTCTATATCATCCCCATCCGGCTCCACTTTCCAGATTCGGGAAAATGATCTTGGTGCCAGGTTCGAGAATTCGATATCATGCGGTATGTGGTTTTCTTTGGGAAGCAGTTTCGCGACGGTGTTGCTGATTCGTCCTGAAACAATTTTCAGATGTCTGGCAATTCTGTCGACCTGTTCGACTGACTGAATGACATCCTCTAAATGTAATCGAAGAATTATTCGTATTTCTTTGGTCATTCTGTAGCGTTCTGATGCCACAAGATACCGCACATCGACTTTGATATTTCAGTATAGAACCTGAAGGAATAGCTTTCGTGTAGTACCCACTTTCATGACTTCCTTGTACCATACTACTTCCATTTTCATAGTATAGTGAGATCATCTCCGTATTTGCCATGCTTTCATCGATGAACAGTGGGGAAAGGCCGGATGAGGCCGACGACATGACATCTAGGTGGAGGATATACCACCATAGTCGGCGTCTCATCTCTAGCTCAGCGATTGTAAAACCAGCTTCAGGGATGTGTCGATGGAGGCCCATCCCCAATGCAACTCTAAAGGAAGTACTGATGAAATCTTGACAATCGGTAAAATCTTCTTCCCTCATGAACTGACTTTGGGCGTATATATAGGCTGCTAGAGTATGCAAGCTGGGATTTCGAGGAAAACCTGTCAATGCAGAAGAAATGAGAGCAGCGACGTACATATCCTCCGGAGCTGGAATTTTTCTATCTCCCAGGATATTTCTCAGCCGTAATGGAGATATAGATGCCAAAGTTGCGAATAGAATAGACGAGAGGAGACATACGAAACCTGGCTTTCTCCTCAAGAAAGTGCTAATCTCAGAATCATGGCCCATTTGTGAGCCGTTTTCTTCCCAGAACGAATGGAAGTCGTCTGCGAAACTAGGAAGATGGAGCAATGGTATAAGAGGGAATATTGTCGCAAAGAACAGATTGCACAAGTTTTCGCATGTTTCCCGGTCTGGTAGCATTGGAAGGATGCACGGCGTTGGGCCATCGGAGCTCTTGATAGTAAGGCATCCCATTCATCTGGCTTCGCCACCCGGCTATATATCTCTCATTTCGGACCCATTTCGAAGACAAATGGAGCATATTCCTCGCGTTGCTCTGAGTAAGATGCTGATACTGGAGGATTTAGACGTCATGGTTTCAGAAAACCCATTAAATATTAGACATACCTCGGATTGTATTGGGTTTGCCCAGAATGTAGAGGGTATGTAAGTGGAGCGGCCGCCATCCTCTGAGAAAAACTGGCCTCGCTCTCGGAACCTTCGATATGGTGGCCCTACAACAACTTCCTAACGTCAGCATACGCATGAAGTATTGCTGATAGTCTTTACCAGAGCTGCACTTGCCTTGAGAATCAAGCGTAGAACTTTCTCGATCCGAAGTATGCGAAGGAGCCGAAGCTTGAACATGTGGAGGTTGACCTTGCAATATTGCTGTCGTGACCGAATGTTCCACAGCTGCCGGTAGAGTGGTGCTGTCTGTCGCCTCAGCGAGAGCGCTATGATCGTAGCTGCAATCCATTCGGGCAGCTCTACAGCGGCCACATGCTGGATGCACCTGCCAATACATTAGTCAGCAACAACTCGGCATGTTGAGTTCCAGTTTCTTGCCTTGTCACAGCGAACCCGGCGTCTTCGACAAGGTAAACAGCTATTTACTGGTCTCTGTCTCCTCATTGCCGTCCAATCGTTGCGCTTTCAATGTTGCAGATCGAGAATCGTGTGCAATCAGCCTCTTATAGATGAGAATCTTCCGCCGATCCTCGCATAACCTGGGTAACAGGGAGTTGATTAAAGAGATATATTAGTCGTGGTACACAATGGCCCATTAGACCCAGAGCGTCCACACACACAGAGAGAGAGAGAGAAGGGGGAAGGGAAGAGGGCCTACCTTGACCCACATGATCTCCCCATCAAGAATAAATTCGGTTTGGGCTTGAAATATCCCGGTGATATATGGAGATAGATACAGATGTATTACAGTACTGTAAACATCAAAAATACATGGTACAGCGATATACAGCACTAATGCATTTCGGAGTGTGGATTCAATGCCAAAATATCAGTTACTACAACAAAGCACGAATGCTATATACTTATAGAAGACGATTAAGATACTGTATCGACAAAGTGGAAACAAAATGGTTTCAGGATAAACCCAACGTCAAGATGAAAATGTTACAAACCCGACCTATGATGCGACCGGTCGCTCCGCCGCATCATCAAGTACAATGAAAGGAAGGATTGCCATGCTTAGGGAGCTGAGCTCGCCAAGCAACACGTGACAAGCACGGGTGTTCAGGATGATCAGTTGAAACCAAAGGATCAGGACTGAACACATCTAACACACTGAGCGATGTGAGCATAAGAGTGACATATAAACCACGATCGTTACCAGCTTAGGTAGGTTTCCCTAAGTGATGGCCCGGAGGGAATCTCGGGGACGTAGTCTACACCACTTTGCCAGCTTCGATCAGTATACTTATTGACACCAAGTTTCAACACTGGAGTAGTGTCCTATTAATCAGTATATCTAGACTATCACCAAAATCTCGATACGCGCCAGAACGACAAGAAAAACTGATCCTCAAATCAGTAATGGTTCTGCAATTCGACTTCAAGACAAGCAAGCACTGTCGACATTCTTGCGCACCGCTTCTCAATCTTATCCGTATGAATAACAGCCTTGCGACAGGCGGAAAGAAATATGAGAAACACGGAGTAATCTGTCAGACGAAAACTCCCTGGCCCAGATAAGGTCATCGCCTCTGTGCTACGATCATAACATGTGCGAGCGCTCGCCTGGTCTTTCACACTGCACATTGAATAGCACTAGAAATTCTATAACTGGCCAGATGATCTCAGGCCGGAGCAAAAAGGGAGAAAGAGTTCTCGATGGTAGGGTCGTACTCATTCGGAGGCTCACCCTTGATAAGCTGTAGGCTATTTAATCATGTGTCATGAAATAACCGATATGGACCAGGACCTATATCACTAACGATGATTTGCCAACTTCTGCGTCTCCAAACATACCAATGCCTAATTCAGCTATGATGGTACGGACACAATGGAGATCGTCCCAAGTCAAATGAAGCTCAGTGTTGATTATCATGTCAACTATAGAGCAGGGTGATAGAATGAGATAATGATATAAGGAGATAGGGAAGACTTCTTGATCTACAAGCCAGCCATGAGGAGAGGAGGGCGAGAAGGAGCTTTTAATACTTCTCCTGAAGGCCATCAGGAGCCAAGCCATCATCAGACAGAATGGCAAATTACGGTCTCTGCCACACGAACTTGAAGGCATTGACAATCCTAGTCGCATCGAGTACTCCAGCACGACGTCCGTCCCCAGTCAAATTTACACGCTACTCTTACCTCTTCTTCTCTCAAGTCGAGTTAAAGGAGCCACACGATACAAACGTGCCGCCCGCCCTTCAATGTAATCCAGTTTGCATGGACGAGAAGCCGGTACTGGCCAGTCTGATGTCTGTCAGAATTGAGCCCTCTGAACCCCCTTTGAAGGGAGACTCGGTATGGAAACAGTCTCGAGCTCGTGGATAGGGTTAGAGTGTATTCGAGACTTCAGGACTAGCTCAATCTTTCAAAATACCACAGTCGATAATTTTGATGGCCAATGCAATCTCATCAGAACAGAAACACCACATAGCCACTTCGACTCGGCATCCTCGTAGTGAAAATGAGGGAAATAAACGGTAGTCACGGTACACATTACGCTAATTCTTTTCTTAGAACGGAGCAAGAGATCGCTCTGGTACATGCAGCAGCTTTCGAGGACGTCGATGAGGCAGTCAAAGCTGCTCGAAAGGCTCTCAAGCATCCTTCCTGGAAGAAGCTATCGCCCACCGATCGGGTCATCTTGCTGGGCAAACTGGCTGATCTAATCGAAAATAAACAAGAGGTGTTAGCTACCGTCGACGCATGGGACAATGGTGAGTAAGGTTATTCCCAACAAAGGTCATAATGACACTCATTGGGTGGCGTGAAGAGGTTACCGAATCAGCGTTCGGGGTCTCTTGTCCGATAATCTGACTCTATTCAAGGGAAAAACATAGAGCGACATGATGTCTGGAGATTTACCAGAAGCATGTGGTGTCTCGTAGCACATACGAAAACGACCAGTAAAGTCGGTGACCAATGGGATCCGGATACTTTCCAAGGACCACAAGTTACCAGAAGTCAGTACGAACGAATCCTCTCCTACATCAAAAATAGGAAAGGAAGAAGGGGCTAACGTCGTCACTGGCGGAGAGAAGTTGACGATCAAGGACGGCAAAGGCTTCTCTATCTCGCCGACAGTCTTTACTGACGTTTCGGACTTTATGACTATTTGGCGTGAAGAAATCTTTGGTCCTGTAGTGGTGATTCAAAGCTTCACTACTGAAGAAGAGGCCATTGAGAAAGCAAATGACACATTGTATGGCCTGGGCGCTTCAGTCTTCGCCCAGAACATCGAACGTGGTCATCGTGTTACTGCTGAGATAGAGGCCGGAATGGCCTGGGTGAATAGCAGTCAAGATTGCGATCCAAGGATACCCTTCGGCGGCGTCAAGCAGAGTAGAATCGGTAGAGAGCTAGGGAGGCAGGACTGGAAGCATACTCCAGGCCAAGGCGATCCATATCAACATGGGAAACAAATTATAGATCCCGGTAGTAAGAATAAGAATGTTATATTTCTAGTGATTATCAATCTTGGCTGCTATAGATATCAACTGGGCTCTAACAGTGATTCAATCCATCTAGCACAAACAATACGTGTCTTGTTGCATTCCTGACACGTCGATGCCTTGTCAGTAACCTCAAAATATACTCTTCGTAATATATCTACAGAGATTATACCCCCTCCTGCCAGAGACTCCTGACTTAATTTGGTCTTCAGCATCTGCCGATGAAAGGGGAGCACGGCTGAACGGCCCCCTTGAAGGGTTACTGCCAGCCACATGACAATCGGTATTTACGGGAACGATGTGTGGGGGGGTTAGCAACATGCATCGTGTAGAGATATGTACTCTGCCGCGATACTGCCTAAACTGTATTGTCGTTGGCTTCGAGAGCACTAATGCTATGCAGACGGAAGATATCACGAATGCCCCTACTTTGCGGGGGTTCATCCTTTGCAGTAAATCTCCCGCATTCGCTGCGTCGTCGATACCCCGCATATCCAACCATTCCAGTGCATCGAACCTCGTTTCTGTCAACCCCTAGTTTACTCGTGCGGCCAAAAGACTGAGTGCCGCGAAGTGCAGTTCTCGGCAGATGCAAGAAATCTAGATTATGCTGCTGCGCAGGGAATATGTTCCCGTATAACACCGTGACGACAATACGTGGAGGGCAACTTTGGCTGCTTTGCCCTCAGTCACCCATCTGGATAGGCTTTGTACTGCAGATGAGAAGTGTAGGCCATAGAAGTCGCCTGTGGATACTAATCCGGGTTCTATTTTTGATTCTGTGTCGTCGTTTTGATCGGACGTTGATCTTCTGTGTTCGCATTCTCCCTGTACATTTCCCAAGTTTGTATATCTTTTTAGATCTTGGTATCTACTTCGAGTCTTCATCAACATGGGATCAATTTTGGAGAATCCCTCATCAGCTACAGGTATCAAAGTCATTGTGGTCGGCGCAGGTACTTTATCATTTCTTCAAGCTTCGATGAAGTAAACTGATCCGGATGCTAGGTTTTGGCGGGCTAGCAGCTGCAATAGAATGCCATCGGCAAGGTCATGATGTTGAGATCTACGAATCATTTCCGGAACTCAAGACATTGGGAGATATCATTTCTTTTGGACCTAACGGGGGCCGTATTTTTGCACGATGGTCGAGTGGTACTGTAGCAGCTCGTATGAGACAAGTCAGCATAGATCTCCGAAAATATGTATTCAAGATTCACAAGTATGATACGGGAGAGGTAATGGCACATCAAATGACTCCTGATATGGATCCCAAAGCGCCAGTTTTCAATGGACATCGTGGAGAGTTACATCAGATTGTGTTCAATTATGCAAAGGACGAATTAGGCATTCCTATCCATTTGGGTCAGAAAATTGTCCAGTACTTTGAAGATCATGAGAAGGCAGGAATTGTCTTGGATTCTGGGGGGAAGGTAATGAAGACACGATTTGAGCCAGCTGCTAAAAAGAAAAAGAAACCTAGCTAACAACATGCAAGATCACAGGAGACTTGGTTCTTGGGGGAGATGGAGTTCGCTCCAAGGCCCGAACATTAGTGCTTGGTTATGAAGACAAACCAAAGAGCAGCGGGTACGCCGTATGGAGAGCATGGTAAGATCCAGATGTAACGCTGGAGCTTTTGGCAGCATATCCGCTAATAACGGTTTCTCAGGTTCTCGAATCAAGACATGATCAGGGACGCTCGAACGAAAGAATTCTGCGAGAATGGCGACACCTTCAACGGGTGGATAGGTCCCGACGTCCACTTTCTCTTCAGCACGATAAAGAACGGCTCGGACTGCTGCTGGGTCCTGACGCACAGCGACGAACACGACATCGAAGAATCCTGGTCACTGCCTGGCAACCTCGAAGACGTCTACAAGGTCCTTGAAGGATGGGACCCGATGTGCAGAGCCATCGTCGAAAAGACTCCCAGCCTGGTCGACTGGAAACTCGTCTACCGGGACCCTTTACCGACCTGGGTCTCTACTCAGGGCAGAATCGCTCTCATCGGCGATGCCGCCCATCCATTTCTCCCGACTTCGGCTCAAGGCGCGACCCAAGCCCTGGAAGACGGCGTGACGATCGGCGTCTGCCTCCGTCGGGCAGGGAAATCAAACGTCCCTGCTGCGCTCAGGTCGTACCAGGACATACGCTACGACAGAGTGAAAGCGGTACAGAAGACAGGTGAGACTACAAGGGATATGTGGCATAAGGCAGATTGGGAGAAGGTCAAGAAAGACCCGAAGTCGATTGAATTCCCTCGAGAGGATTGGATCTTTTTGCATGATGCGGAGCAGTTTGCTGAGGAGAAGTTTGATGAAGTCGTGAAGCAGTTTATCTAAGAGTTATCTTAAATTTTGAAACTTTGATTTCTGTTGTCATTGAAGATAATGGAATTATACATGGAATCTACGGGCATGTATATGTTGCTCGGATGGCTCTATCTACCCTAACTCGTATGGAGGCTTTAGCTTTTCAAAAAGAAATTCTAGCGATCTCTTCTGAATGCAATGAAAGCAAACAGGTAAAATGTCTCAAAAATACTTGCATTCTGAATACACGGTTCTTTCAACTCCCAGGCCTAACAGAAGATAGCATAATAGATCCTCTTGAATCTGCCCTTTTTCCCTAATATGTTACTTCTTCTTACGCCACAAATACCTACCTACCGTCTCAACCTTTCCCAAACCTTGAAGGTCTCACCTTCATAGACGGAGAGGTTGCTGAGTGCTTCTTTACCTTCTCTTTCGATCGTCTTTCTGATATCTTCTGACCGAGGAGTGACGCTACATTTGAAGGGCTGCGGTCGCATGTTTAAGCCATTCCTAAGCAATCCAGGTATATCAGTATATTTCCGGAGCAGCAGATTGCTAGAAGGGGAATTAAAGAAGAAAGACTCACGTATAATCAAAAATATCAACCTCGATCTCCTTCGCCGTTGCCTCATCTCTAGCCTTTTGGATCTTGAATGCCCACAATAACCTCGCAACCGTAATCCACGTGCCCTGTTCCGCCAATGCCTGTCCACTACAAACTCTTCTTCCCCAGCCAAAAGTCATATAGCCACGCTCACCAGGGAAAGGACGTACATCAGGATGGCCCTTTAGATACCGATTGGGATTGAATTGATCCGGATCCGGGAAATCGCGGTCATTGTGATGGATGGCCCAGACGTTTCCTTGAACCCAAGTACCCTGGGGTATTAGCCATGTCTTGTATATATCGTCTTGAACCGGGGCATGTGGCTGTCCACCAATGATCGCAACACTTCTCCAACGGAAGACTTCTTTGACGAAAGCCGACACATAAGGGAGATGAGGCTGGTCGTCGAAATAAGGGCTACGGTCCGGACCCACAACTGAATCGAGTTCTGCCCATGCCCGAGGCAATGCCTCTGGGAAAGCACAACAAGCAAGAACGAAGGTGATAAGAGTACTGCTCGAGGTATCTGAGCCGGCTCCGAAGATATTTCCCGTTAGGGAAGAAATCTCTTCCTCATCGATGTTGTATTTGGGAGCTTCGACCATGAGCATTTTGACGTATGCATCAGTACCATTGGCAGAAGTGTTATAGGCTTCAGCAGCAAGTTGGTGAAAGAATAGACGGCCTGAGCGTCTACCGCGGGTACCGAGTCCTTTCTTCCAGGGAGCAATTGCATTTGGAAACTTGGCCAGAATCGGAAACGTTTCCATTAACATCGGGAAACTCTTCCCAGGCACATTCAAATCGGCCGCCAGGTGCATCCTATCGATCACTTCTGTGATGAGAGGATCTTTCGCCGATACAACGCGTCTTCCAAATCCAATAATTGATACCACGCTCGTTGCGTACCGTTCCAAGTGTCGAACATAATCTTCCGGATCATGCAATATATCGTACGCAACCAATTTGCTCTCGTCGTTTTGGAATGATCGATACTGCTTCACCTTTTGGATTCCCACACCTTGATGCATCAGTTTGCGATGGACTCGGAATCTTTCGCGTTCCTCTGCTGTACGGGCGTACATCGTTACGAGGCTTTTTTGGCCAGCGCCAAGTTCACCAAACACAATCATGCGAGGACGCGAGCAATAGACCTGGGCACGTTTGTCGAAAAGCTCAGATGCGGTCCAAGCATCACAGATCCATACCGTCGGGTTTCTGAGGGAAAAGTTAGGCGAATTCGATATAAGTACAGGCTTCCACTTAGTGAGGAGCTGACCTTCCGACCCAAAACGTTATAAGAGGGGCATTGTACTCTTTTGCCAACTGCTCAAAGTAGATCCATGGTTTTTTCTCTGGTAGAAGATGTGTGTTCCCGATGATTGGTAAGGGGAGTGGACCAGGTGGCTATGAAAAATGTAAGTCAGTAAAAAAGGCTCTTCTATCTCCATTCCGTCGGAAGGCTCTTCACCATTTTCGAGCGCAACTTCAGCATGCGCATATAGTCAACGACCAATATACCTAGGATTAAAGCTATCAATCCACCCAATAACTGCCACATCCTGACCCGGCGTGCAGCCAGCTGGAGCTGTAGTGGGTGGGAAGATTGAAGCAACTTGTCCGAGACCATTTTGTCTGCTCCCTAGCAATGTCTACTAATTGAGCCAAGCTACTATGGAAGAGAGGATAAGTGAAATATTTCTGGTCCAAACAAAAAGCTCGCCTTCATGAAATCCGAAGCTGGAAAGAGCCGTATCTGCTGCGTGGGCTGCCACCGCACTCCATTCCCGTCACAGAGTGTAGTAAAGGTCCAGAGCACCTGACAAGTCGCACTGCAGGCCGAGCTGCAACCCAAAACATTGTATAATTAGCAAATGGTACCTGCACGCCAAAAGTAGGCCATTGCCCTAGCCAGTAGCTATCATTTGCATACTCTGTCTTATCGGTCACAAAGTCCCCCCTCATATCCACTGCCCCAGGTTTTCCCCGCATCTTACCAACATGGGCGGCTCCACCTGGACGACCTCAAACGAAGCATGGTTCAAGTGCGGACTTGCAACAACTACATCGGCAGTTGTTATTTCTGAATTCTGAACCAGATGTGTGAACAGACCGCTTTAGTTAACCTGTTTAGCCAAAAGCATTCCACTCCAACGATGTGTATCAACTCGACTGCCCGTCATGATGCACCAAGCCATGTGTACGAAGGCGTGGGGTCGACACACCTCTGGGTACGCAATGTGCATCTACCGATCTACATTACTGGATGTTCGCTTAACACCTCCGCCGAATGGCCTCTTGAAGACCGAAATCTGTGATATTCGAGAGGGGTCACGGTTGACGCTTGTTGTTCCAAGGATGGACTCGGTGAACAAGGGGGCTCTTGAGAACGACCTGCGCGTGTGACTGGGATCAAGCAGGCAGAGTTAGGGCTCGGAAGCTCCACTCAAAATTCACTGTCTGGAGTAATGCGGAAAGTCATGCTCGTTGACAAAGATCCAGGGCATCGAATGGCAGTGGCTCAACTTCCACAACGAACGCGGAGATCTTGGTAGCTGCCATTTCCCATGTGTCCCTAATTCAGCTGACACTCAAGGGGCCGTCCTAGATGGGAGCCCCTTGTCAACATATTGCATACCATGTCCCTCTGTCTCTGTCCGATTTCTTTTACCATCACAGCATACTTTGGTGAGCTCTGTATGAGGACACCTCGTCTTAAATTCCAATTCCCCTGACTTCAATTTGTCCAGTAATTCAAAATGTCGACCACAAAGGCAGATAATCTCCGGGCTCATTGGAAATGCATAGCTGCGTGCACTTTGGTCTCAATGTGCCCATTTCAATATGGCATTGACTTTGGGATCATTGGTGGTTTGCAAGCAATTGTCGGCTTTCTTCAGGTGCTGTGACTGAGGTATTTTGATTGCCTAATCTCACGAACATCAGGTCTTTGGATATCGTGATCCGAGTACTTCAATAGGATGGAACATCCAATCCGGTCGCCAGCAGCTCATATCTTCATTGATGATCCTTGGGGCTTTCTTCAGCTCTCTTTGGGCTGGTACGTTCTTGGATTGCTTTCACCATCCTCATAATTTTGCTGACGGTCTTAAGACCCGTTGCAAGATTCATTGGTCGAAAGGGATCAATTTGGATTGCCTGCCTCTTGTGTATTATTGCCAACGTTATCATGATGACAACAACTAGTATCGGTGTACTCTATTTTGCGAGATTTTTGATCGGTATCTCAAATGGAATGTTGATGACGTTCTCACAATTATTTCTCCAGGTGATTACTGTCACGATTATCATCGTGACAAAGTCTAACGCCTTGTAGGAATGTGCACCTCCGCAATACCGAGGACTTGTTCTCGGTTTGTTTCAGACCTGGACGTCAATCGGTTAGAAGCTTCCCTGTTTCGCCCGACACTTTCATCGTTGACCTTTTATAGGCACATTAGTTGGCACAGTCGTGGACAATTTCACCTCCAAACTCACCGGAAAGTCTTCATACATTGTTGCCCTGGGTATAGTTTATATCGTGCCGGGACTCCTGTCCATCGGACTATTTTCTATCCCGGAATCACCACGTTGGCTCCTTTTGAATGATGAAGATAAGAAAGCTGAAAAAGCACTCCACTGGCTACGACCATTTCCAGAGAGAGTTGATGGTGAGATGAGGGAGATCAAAGAAGCTATCGAGGCCGAACGCGCTTTGGCAAAGAGTGCAGAGATTATTGATCTCTTCAAAGATCCTGTCAATCGACGTCGAACCTTACTGGCTATTGGCGCTGTGTCTCTCCAGGCTGCCTCTGGTGCAATGTACATGATATGTAAGGCTCGTCACATCCTAGTATCTAACAGAAAGTTTTAACTATCTTTTTCAGCATACGGCACATACTTCTTTGAGATGGCAGGGGTTGGAAACGCTTTTATGAACTCGTGCATTCTTGTTGCCGTCGGTGTGTTTGCCATCCTTGTAAACAGCTCGATCATCACCAGATATGGTCGTCGAAGGGTGTTCCTCACCACGGGAATGATACTCTGCGCAATTACCCAGCTAATTATCGCTTTGGTGTATCAATTTCATCCCGGCACAAAGTCTACCGGAAAGGTAAGTTGTCTCGTCCCGATACATCTCCAATCCTTAAATCTTCTCTATTGCTGACATGTATATCCCTCCTTTTCAGGTTATTGTTGGCGTCTCTGTTGTATACATTGTAGCATATAACGGGATGGTTGCGACATATGCATGGCTTTGTGGTGGAGAATTTCCGTCTCAACGTCTCCGTTCTTATACTTTCGGTCTTGCTGCTTCGATTGGGTTTCTGGGTGCATGGCTTGCGACCTTTACGGCCCCTTATTTCATTAATCCATCTGCTCTTAACTGGGGTAGGTCATGATTCTGTCCATCCTTCCCTTGGATCAGAGCTTCTGTCAATAGCAAAGCATTGTCGTGCTAACCCACTTGTGTCTAGGTCCAAGGTATGGTTTCATCTGGACCCCCAGCTGTCTTCTAGGTGCACTTTGGACGTGGTTCTATCTCCCGGAAGTGAAGAATCGAAAGTTCGAGGAGATAGATGAAATGGTATCCCTTCCTCATAAACTATCGCTTCACCTTTCAATGTCGCTGATAAAACTTTGCAGTTCGAAGCTCGTCTTCCTGCCAGGAAATTCCGAAAGTACAAGTGCATTGGCACCGCTGCGTCGCTTGCACGTGACAACGATAAAAAGAACTCGTATGATGCTCCTAGAGTCAGCCATGATGAGGTTGTGTGGTCGAATGAGAAGGCTGCGACCGAAGCCGCGGTTAATGTGGCATGAGGATGTAGGGGATAAGAACATGTCGTATGTATTTGAAGGGAATCGAGCGACGATGCGAGAATTACAGAGCGTCCGGGTGCGATCATCGTTTCTTCGTTATCGCTATACTATCATCATTAATGGTATTGAAGGAACATGTATTGATTTTGAAAACGGTGAAGTGATGAGAATGGTATACAGATACGATGACCGTTTGGGCTGATATGGTACTGTACCTACTTACTATGCTATCCCTAGGTATCCCTCGTTCCTTATATTTAAATCAAATCAAGATCACAAATCCCTATTTCCCCCTCGACCTATTTCTCCAAACAATCTGCACAATATAAATCCACAAAGCCCATTTCTCTCAACAAGTGCAGTAAGGACTCTAGTCAAACCAGCACCGAGCTGGGGGCGGTCCAAACCCACGTGTTACCAACAAATCGATAAATAAACAAACACACACACAAAACCGAAAAGTCACCCGTTCGATTCTCATCAAAGTCAAACCTCACCCTACGAAAAAAAAGAATCCTTTACAGCAGGGTTTTCTCCTAACATTCACCTCCAAGCCGCATACGAGGATGGAGTTGAGTGAAATTAGGTTTTTTGCCTTTTTTTTCAACTTTGCTTGCTTTTGGCACGTGATTAGGATTGTTCGATCTGGCTTTTTTGGGCTTCATGTGCATGGTCAGGAGGAGGAGGATTGGGATATATGGTACAGTATCATTGTGGGTAGAGAGTCGTAAGTGAACTCGTGTTTATTTTGGTATTTAAATCTTTCACACAACATTCTTCTTCTTGGCTGATTGCCCTATGTTGTTCTTTCAAGCCTCGTTGTTCAATCTATTTCAACATAATCTTCTTGGCCTAAGATACCAAAGATGGCAGCAGCAGTGGCTTTGCAGTATGCGATCAAGAAAGCTACCTCATGGGGAAGAGGAGTAATTTTTGGACATCAAGTCTCAGATGACAAAGTCATGTGATCTATATCATGTCTATTTTGCGTCGATGCGATCGAAAGCATGAGATAGATTAGATCATGTTTGAAGCTTGAAACTACAACCAGTACTCACTCATCCAGAGGTCCTGTCTGGCCTTATCAATACCCAGTTTTTCCCTCCACGATTCCAAAACACGATCCTCCCTTTCCAAACATCTTCCGCAAATCTTCTACGAGCTTCTCCGGATGCTCCCAAGCGGCAAAGTGTCCGCCTTCGAGATGTTCACTTTGCAGGACCACAGGACCCAAAGTAGCTGCCCAGGTTTTCGGCACCAGATTGATTTCTCGTGGGAAATGTGCGACACCGAGCTTCACGTGCGGAATATATTCCCTCAGACGCGGTTCACCGAGAATCCATTTTGATGAGGCTGGTGATGAGGGAGGAGGTTCTCTTAGTTTTACTCCTGAGTGTGTTGCTTCGTAATAGATGCGGACGCTTGCGGCGGGACCCGCGGTAGAGAACCAATAGATTGAAATCCAGGTGAGGATTTCTTCGGGGGTCCAAGGGTAGTTGTCTGTCCAGTCACGGAGCTTCTCATAGATCCATGCTAGAAGTGAGACGGGACTGTCGGATAGAGCGTAGCTGATTGTTTGTGGTTTTGTGCTGTGAAGCTTGTTGTAGGCCATACCTTCGGTGTCGAACCATTCGGTACGGTCACGGCCATGTTCCTCATAAGTGGAGTACGGCTGGAAAGTGTGCCGAAGAGTAAGAAGTGGGTTCTTAGTCCACTGTGGTTGTTTGGCAAGGACGAGATTGACGTGCGAGGCTTTGCAGTGATCGGGATAAAGCAGACCGATGGATCGAGTGACTTGGAACCCCCAGTCTCCACCCTGGGTCACTAGAATTACAACTTTCAGCAGAAGATCAAACGTAATTTTCATGTGTCCGACTTACCATATTTATTGTAGCCTAGCTTAAGCATTAGTTTATGCAGTGTTTCGGCATACTTGTCCATCGAGAAGCCTTTTCGGCTTACCCCCGAGGAGAACCCAAAATTCGGCAGCGATGGGGCGACGACATGAAAAGCCGGCTGTCCATTCCCACTGTTGATGAGTGGAATAAGCTTCTGCACCTCAAGGAACGATCCTGGCCCTATGCATGTTAAACGTTGGAGCCGGTGGAAGTGTACAGAACTCCACTTACAGCCATGTGAAAACAAGAGTGGGATTGCATCTTCAACTGGGCTGACATAATGGACAACTGTTCGTACGTCAGCAATTGGGAACTTTTCTCTGAAATCCAGTGTGGACGTATGGTACTCACAGTGAATATCAAGAGCTCCGAAGCCCTCAACATCGATCGGTGTTATATAATTTGGGAGCTTGTTGAGCCCCGCTTCAACCTTCTTCCAATCAAATTCATCCTTCCAATATGCTACGAGGGCTTTCAGTTCCGCTAGGGGAGGGCCAAAGGACCAATCGTCGCCGTCGGTGTTTTCAAATTGATCAGGAAACTTTGCGAAGGACAGACGCTGCTTGAGCTCTTGAATCCCTTCCTTTGGAAAGGAGATAGTATTTTTTGGGGTTGGTTCTCCATCGTGTTGTGTCGGGAAGAATTGATACTTATTTAGTGGTACGTAGTAAGTTTCAGCAACCTCCCGATCATTTAATCTAGTGGACGTCCTCTTGATTGATTTGAAGGTATCGGCCCCATGATTTATACCATACTCCGTAGTAAGAGCATTGGGTCTTGTTGACCAGCCATGATGTCGTTCCTTCATGCCAAGCACCGGGGTATGGTGCTGAATAATCCGAAACAGGCCGCTACCCCAGGAATCTCCGTAAGTAGGAAGTGAGATCCCACCTGCAAGGGAGGCTTGACTCATCTGCGAGAAAGCTTTATGGATCAACGAATTTCTGACGTCGTCAGCGAGTGAACTAGGGCTAACAGCAGACTAGATCTTGGAAAAGCATAGGATAGCTTAACCTTATCCCTGTCCCTAGTAGGTCAACGCCTATTTCTATAGTGATCTCTGGATTTTTTATTAGTTCCCTCTGGCGTGTCTTGGGTGGTTTACTCAGAGTAATATTGAGGATGGATTACAAATCGCGAATATCAAACAATGGTCATTCAAGAGAATGTTGCAATACAGTCAAGCAATGGTGCTAACGAGCTATCCGTGGCTTCTTTCTTCCATGTTGGTCTTGGCAGGGCTCGATAGGTAGACAGGTCACCTTGTCCCTAGAGCTCGCAGAAACATCGACATCCTATATAGCTCACCTACGCAGTCTGTTACTGACACTGTGAATAGAATGACTGATTCTCGGGATCAATTACCTAACTCTATCTGAGTACTGACACTGGGTCGAAGCTGTACTGAAGCCTTTCCACCAACTTCCTTTCCCGTACCCACGAGATGTCGCTTCCGACCTCCCTCAACCCCACTCTTCACATCCACCCCCGTATCCCTCCAACGCCCCCAACCTAGCCGGTATCCAACTCCGATCTCTAGAGCACATTGCGCCTTCTTCATTACTTCACCGCTAGACTTCATCACAAAAATTATTGCCGCCTCCGCCACTAAGCAATGGGAAACAGACATCAATGGAGGAAGCAAGACTACGCACAGAGAGGGGGAGGTCTTCGGGATTAAAGACGGCGAATTAGGGAAGAAGATGAAGGGAAAGGTAGAAAGGGAGTGTTTTATGGTCCGACGGCCGAATTGTGAGCGGGTATAAAATGGGAGGAAAGACAAATCAAATCATCATTCCTAAACGAACACTATGAAACCCGAAATATAAGTCATCAGTACAAGCATTTGACTTATTGCAACGCCATGAATAACTTCAGCAACCTAGCATAGTTCGGTGTGCCCAGTCCTGTAACCGGATCCCAGCCCTTCACTGCTGAAAATCCCGGTCCATGACACCCAGGATTACTTCCGTTGGTAATATCATTCAACGCCCATGCATTCGCATACAGGACCGGATTGATAAAGCCCACACTACCTTTTCCAACTGCCGTCCGTTCTTGGTTGATCAACGTAATGATAGATGCCCAAATCGGTGCTGCAAGACTGGTCCCAAACAGATGTGCATCTACGCCAGCGACAAAAGCACGGAAATTTGCTCCGTTGGCAGAAACGTCAGGAACGCCACGACCACCTCGATTGTAGACGCCCTTGCTGTAATACGGAGGGATGATATTGGTGGCGTTAGAGTTGGCATAGTAGTATGGCAGGCCTGGGTCATGATCTCGAAAGTACGTGGATACTGCTTTCTTCTGGTACAAGGGAACTGGGAAGTAATTTGCAAATCCTCCTCCAGAACCAAATTGTCGGAGACGGCCGCCAAAATCGGCTTGCATCGCGGATTCGGGGTTTGAGGTAGTCTGATTATCGTACAGACGAGTTGCACCGACAGAGGTAACGTATGGACAAGTTGGAAAGCTAGGATTATAAATCGTTTGGTTGGCACCAAGACAACCAAGGTCGCCATTGTCTCCAGGGAAAGAAGCCACTCCAAAGTCACCAGAGGCCCAGACAATTGTGACGCCTTGGAGACCAAGTTTGAGGAATTCATGGCATTCACGGCGTGTGTAATTCGCAGGCAGGTCGTACTCAGAATTTCCATACGAGACGCTGATTACACGGGTCGGTTTGTAGACTCCGCACATTGTTGGGCCATCGTAACCTCCTGGGGTCCCTGGGTATACTGGGTCGATGCCCGGGGTATCACCACTTATACCGTTGGAACTATAGGTGCAATAAGATCCATCAAGTGCATCCAAGAACGCGTTGTAGCCTAGATCTCTGTCTCCTTCTATGCGATCATCGACTTGGTACAGTGTCACGGTTTGTGGCTTTAACAATGGTCTTGTTAGCAATCGCTGCCTTGAGCAGAGGTAGTCGTATTGGAACTCACATATACCAGAGAAAACATGATAGATAAGTCGACTGCGGATTCGCCAGTGTTATATACACTGTTTGCAGGAACAGGTGCCTCCCCTCCGTCAATGGAAGCTAGTATAGGATGTGTTCCATTAGGAACATTTGGTGCATATTTTGCAAAGAATGTATTCAGGTCAGACTGAGCATAAGTGTCCTCCCATTCATACACACCGACAGAGTTGATGTCATCTGTGGTGGTAGCGTTCGGGATACGATATAGAGCTCTGAGGCAAACAGGGGTCATGTTCCTACCACAGTCCTTCAGATCTAGAGGAAGTGCGTAGGAACCAGGTGGCAGCTGGTAAGGATGAGGGCTGTTCCCGGGATAGTAAGGTTGTGGGCGTCTGTGCCCACCCAACGTAGCAGTATTCCTCTTGCCACTGCGTTTAGTCACCGGTGCAGATAACTTGATGCCAGGTGTGATGTAGTCGACATGAGCCTGGATATGTTTCGGAAGATGATACCTGAATACTCTCCGTTAGGATATCTGTTCCATTGAAAAAGAGAGGGTATGCGGTACTCGTCGCTGCCTATTGCAATCCGTCCAGTCTCGCTATGGACATGTTCATGATACTCAGTGAGGAAGAGGTCCTCAGCTTTCCAGGCGGGAATATCCAAAGCAAACCATCCTTTGTTTTCTGAGTGAATGATATGCTCATCTCGCACACCAGCCGCAACTAGCCACTCACGCACAACTTGTATAGTATCTTCTGAAGGGGAGAACATATCATGGACCTGCTCCGCTGTCCAATGTCGGCCATAGTTTGGAGAAGTTGGATCAGCGCTGTAGTGGATCAGTGGCAATTTTGGTGCATAAGATTTTAAACAACATGCTGTGAAATGAGCGGCAAGGAAAGGAAGGGAAGTAGAGACACGTACACATCGATAAGATATTCTTCGCCCCGATGAAGGTTGTTTTGAATCAACCCAATTCGAATAGGAAGAATAGCATCACGTTCAACACGTTCGCCACGTCTCCAATGCCTTGGGTTTCTTGAACGTTTCTCGTGCAAGCTGTATGTAGGAACTGCTAGGTGAGCTGTACCGCATCCCACCAGCACAACGTATGCTGCTGTTAGCAGAGCTGACTTCATTTTATTTTAGCATTCGCACGCATCCACAACTTACAGAGCAGATATATCGTTCCAGCAGGGGGGTCATGGTGATGATTTATGTTGCAGCAGAAACAATAGGCAATTGTTCCTCTCACGAATAAGGGGGTAAAGTGGTTGCAGCGGTAATGTACTCCGTGCAGGAAACATTCTTGGCATGATGTAGGTACACAGGATGCGTTTGAAGCAAAGCCATCTCCAGGTCATCATTGATCTGAGGTAAAAGCATGCATCATAGCAAGAGTTGTAATGATTTGCCGTCTGTGAAACACGGATTCCCTGTTGCGGGTAATTTACTTGAGAGATTTCGGATGTGGCTACCGGTATCATATTGTACAGTAGGACCGAGCGGAATTTCCTCATATTGGACGGTTTCATACACGCCCTCCGTTTTTGAGCCGTTTTTGAGACTATGTGTCTTGCTGAAATATGAAGATGCTTCCAGATGCAGAACCGTCGAGAAGAAACTTGCGCAAAGATGTCACCTGGTCCACACCATGTCCATGGTTCTGCTTGGCATTTGCTACAGTACCTTTCTTCCCGCATTCCAGCTTCCTGGCATTGCTTACCGACATTTCAGTGTGGTGGTTCCTTGGTACAGTAGATTGAGAATATACCAGAGCTTGATAAGAGCGTGCGGATGCAACGGTACACAGAATGGTTACACATGTGAGGAGATCTCCGGCACGGGTAATACCATACTTATGCAGTCGTTTCATATCTTCACAGATTGAAGACGTCGGTTTTCCCTTGTGTCACAGCCGACTACAGATGGAATGTTGACGCATACAGGAAGAACATCTCTAGCGGAAGTTCAGCCAACCAACAATGGAGCTAATACCCGAGACTTGACGGCCATCGTCCCGCTTTCACCTATCACATGAACTACTTCCCATCGTCCATGGCCAAACTGTCATGGAAGGTCTCGGAAGGCAAAAAGATGCAGTTGATCACCTCGGCTCTTCCGAAACACGCGTACCGTCTCTTCGACTCAGCTACATTAGTACGGTATAAGAACTGCGAATATATCAGAATTTGGCGATCTGAGATGAATATTTCGTGCTAAGTTGGCCTTGGATCGGTCAGTTTTCAGATCTCTTCTCTCTATTCCCGAAGGCTACACTGGTTCTATCAAGATATCATATGACAAGCTTGGAATCTATTCAGACATCTTTGGCTTCTCGGAAAATGTAGGAACATTTGCTGTGTCCGTTGGGACCTCCTGACCATCAAGAGAGTCCAAACTTTCAACCATGTTGGTATCCTTCAACCACCATTTGATGATTGGCAGGACGAAGATTGGGCCTGCAGCAACGAACTGGGATTTTCATTAGCTAATATCACTAGTCCTCTCTTTGATTTGTCACTTACCGCCCATGAAGTTCCGAACATGAACTCTTTGGAGTATCCTTGAAGGTCGAGACCATATGCACAAATTTGGCAAGCGGCATTTAGGAGACGATACATTGCGGCGTATACGGAGAGCTGGTTGGGCGTTAGTCAGAACCATTGAGACACATAAACCATAACTTGCCTCTGAGGGGTCATTGCTCAATGCTCCGATGAACCAATAGGCATAGCAATTATACGTGGCATCCATAAATCCGTACATGACAAAGAGGAAGCATCTTGGCCCATATCCAGGGTCGAAAACGTCGAGTCTCTCAGCTTCATCCAATCCCTCCTTTGTTTCGGCCATTGCAAAATAGCCTCCTAACCATACTGCGTTGAATGCGACGAATACATAGACGACAGCCCAGAAGGCTCTCTTGCGACGCTTCATCGGAAGCTTGTCCGTAAAGAGGTTTAACACCCAAGCAGCAGCAATCTGGACGATTGCCGAGAGTAATGTGTTTAGTGCACGACCTCGCACGGTGAAAACTATGCCGTTGAAATCATTGTTTTGGTAGACCACATAGTAGTTGACAGCCCAGCACATGGGCCAGAAGAACAGGATCCATGGATTCTTGCGACAAACTTGATACGACGAGATCAGCTCTTCCTTGAAAGTCTTTTGGCGCTCGAGCATAACTCTAGATCCATCTTCGCGAACTATCCTCTGCCACGGATACATTGCCAACCCGAGGAAAGCTCCGCAAAGCATGAGCACGAATAGACCAACATATGTACCGTCACCGACGCGACTTCCGTTGCTTGTCCCTGCATTCCAATTCTGTCCCACTGGTATGGCAGCTCCGATGACAACACCAAATTGGAAGATAGACCAGAAGATGGAAACATAGAGTCCCTTTTTATCCTCGGATGCGAACGCGGTGATTGCCGTGCCCTCGGCTGTCCACAGGAAAGCGGCAGAAAGACCACACCAGCAGCCTCCGAAGATGACGAATGGAACATTTCCAGTGTGATTGTAGCACCAGAGGCTTGCTGCATATGCAGCGTATCCAAAGCCACCAAAACAGAGTGTTGCTCGTAGTCCAAAGAAGTTTAGACACGCAGGTGCTATCAAGCAGAAGACCGTGAACACAGTGTACAGTGCAATGTTGGCAACGTCTGACAAGTATGCGGTCTGCTGTCCAGCACCTCCAATGAATGTGATGACATTGTACATTCCAACTGTCATGAAGAGTACTGAGCCCAGCATGACAGCCTGTATTCTGGGATGACTGTACGGCCATACTTCGAATCCCCATATCCTGTGAGATTTGGGCAACTATCAGAATTATTAACGGTGTGACAATATGAGGGTAACAGAACAGTATACCTCTACCGAGCCTTTCACATATTGCGTAATCTCATCATTCTTCAAGTCCAGCCTTCCGCCCTTCTCACTATCTGTCGTCGGTGGGGTTGCCCCGTCTGCAGAGCGTGATTTCGTGGTCTCGATGTCCATGGTGAGAAGCTCGGGCTGCTTGATCGACCTCTTTGGCTGGAGGGTTACTGTTTGTATTATACATAGCTTCAAATATTGATGTGGATATATCCAATTACTTTGATCAGCTTTTGATTGGTGAAGTACGTCTTTGTTTCAATTCGGCGTAGGCTTAATCTACCGGCTGAGATTCCGATAAGTTATCATAAACTCCTATCAAAATTACCCATTTAGGAACGTCGATCATTTGCACCGGGTGGGTCTCAAGGATCGCAGTTGATAATGTTGATGATGTTAATAATGAGGGAAACATGATACGTGAAGATTGCCGAAAATGGTAAATTCTATTGCCCTACCACCTAAGCATATGGGATTTCAGCACTTTATGCTGAAAGGATCGGAATGGTTTAGCTTCACATTCCTACCTCGATTATACTTATGAGGGAAGAATCTGAGCGGCATCACTGTCTGACAACTCAATATACCTAAGCACGATAACGGACTTGAGCGTAGGCGGCTTTGCAAACACATATGCTCCGGTAGAATACATGTAGATGGTTAAGACATGTTTATAGACCCAGACCAGAGTTATTTTTTGCTGGTGGCTTGGGCTTTCATCTACAATTAGAAAAGAAGGCCATCGGCGATCCTCGAGGAATCCCTTCAACAAACCTTCACAAGGTTTCCTACAGGTCGGCCGTTCTAAAGATATAATCCTCCAGGTAAGTAACCACCAGTATGATGGTGTTGGTTTCATCGGCCATCGATAATCTAACGAGATTCATGAAAGGACCAATCCCTACGATATTTCTCATCCTGCAATCTGTGATTATCACTATGTCAAACGCTCAATACTTTCAGGCCCCAGGAACTGTCGGCGAGTATTGCCAGAACCATGGGTTTAGCAACTCCGTCATTCTCCCTCCAAATGCACGAACAGTGATCACAGCCGGTCAAGCAGGAGTCGACCTAGAGACCGGGAAATTGGTGGAGACTTCGACAGCGGATCAACTCAACGCGGCATTCGACTGTTGTGACGCTGCTCTGAAAGCTGCTGGTGTCACCAAAGGGCTGGCTTCGGCACACAAAATACTCAGCTTTCTTTATGACTGTCGCTATGAGCCACTAATGATGGAAATATGGAGGAAGAGATATCCTAACCATATGCCGACATGGACCTGCATAGGTGCTTCAAATTTTTGCGCACAGGGTATGATATGCGAGATTCAAGCTGAGGCATACCTCATGGGATAAAGTTATTCGCTACATGTTAGTAATATCAAACAAGTGCGAAGGACGGAATACTTTCTGATGTAGACGAAATACCGAGATGATCATCAGCCGACTTGTACTTTATGACATGCTTCCGACGTAATGAACATGCACCTGACTCTGTCGATGCTTATATCTTGTCTAATAGATACATCTCTTTACTTCTATATGAAACATAGATCCCATTATTGCATGATAATGATTTGTGGACATGTAAAAATAGATGAAAGAAATACCGCTCTGCGGATAAGTTGTCCGTTCCGCTCGAATATCGAGATAAGCTGATAAGCCAAGCCCGCCACTGGTCAAGCAACTGAACGTCTCGCATTTCATCCTTCTCGACCTCTTGCCTCAAATCTGGAGCAGTTGTTATAACCATGTCGATGTCGTAAGGTTTCCTTAGACGATATGAATTCCTATACTGAACTCGCTCGGTCGCAAGCACTCAACCAATCTCGGATTGAAAAGTCAGATTGTCACAACTGTTTACATGCAAGAAGACAGTGCGATCGTTCAACAGTGCATTGCATGACTTGTTTGATCGAGAATGAGATATGCCAGGGTTACAGACGTCGGGTCTCATGGCAGAAAGGAGTTGCTTCTCGGGGGAAGCTCATGGGGAAGACCTTCGATATGACCGTGTCCAGCACCTCCGGGCCAACCAATGCTGAGAAGAAGTCTGGGTCTCGAGGTTTCAGGTTCAAAGAAGGACGGCCCAAAAAGAAACGAAAGACCAGCGAGGCACCTGCTGTGACTGTAGGCCAAGTTCAAGATTTGACCGCGTGGAGTCTACCCTGGGACGAGTCTGTTACGCCAGTCAGCGACCTAACTGATACCACGACATGCCACACATATGTAACAGAAACGCTACCAAATCACAACTCTTATAACCCGTCTGCGCCTGTAACAGATACTCTCAGGGGGCTAATTGGCGACGCGAGTTCGATCTCAATACAGTGTACTCTCCCGTCCACAGCGTCACCTCGTGCACAGAATGTCGAACTCACTGGGCTTGAACCGTCCTTCAGCAGAGAGAGCCTTGGCTTGCCAAATGCCTGGGACGACTATAGCGATACATCTAGTGACAAGTCCCCAAGGAATAGCGACGTCGCAGAGGGGTCACGGACTCTAAGCAATGCAAGGAGAAGTTCACTTCCTCTTCCATTAGCACTCTATGATCAATTTGAAGAGCTGCTTGATATGTGTAAGCTTATCCTTCGTTATCCAGCGGTGTAACGATACTAATCTATATGAAAGATGACAGAGAGTTCTGTACGCTGCCTATAACGTTCGATATAATCGATAACCCATTTCGGTGTCGTCGCAATACGTCTCGTGGATCCCCGTTCTTATTACATGCAATGTTAGCGCTTTCGCTACAGCATCTCAATCATATCAACAATGTCTCGACGGATGACCCTATTTACACAAAAGCTTTAGATCATAGACAAACCTCGGTTTCCTTGTTCAAAGCAGCGTTAGGGCCTCCCGGCAGTCGATCAGATATAGCTTTCTTAGACACCGCTCTGATACTTTGCACGCTTGATGTGAGCTGCTGCTTTCGATCTGGTGATTTTCCTGCTGATTTTCAATGCAGCTGCTCCATTCTGCTGTGGGGCCTTGGGTACAGCATTTTACGACCGCCGTCAAACTTCTAGATTCTGCTGGAGGCCCTGCTGTCCTTAACGTACCGCGACGCAACGCTCAAGTTGCCATGTTTTTATGGTGAGACCACCTCTTTGATACCATTCAATTCCTCCAAATAACGTGTCATGCTAGGTGGGATTGTACTCTCGCCATGTTATCCCGAAGGAGTCTCGTCTTCCCAATGCAATACTACGATGTAGTTTTGGAAGAAAGTAGAGAAGCTGCATGGGACATGATCAGCATCGCGGGCGTACCAAAGACTCTTTTCAAATGGCTTGTTGATCTTGTTCAATTTGCCGAAGAAAAGCAAAGAACCATGTCAATGAAGTGGACCACGTTCAACATGCAGCCAGTTTTGGAACTAGAACAACAGATCAGTAATTGGTTCTACCTAGAAGCATCGGATTACGAGGATGACGACGAAAGTTTCGAGCATCAGCAAGATTGTGCTAATGCTGCACTTGCATGGAAATACGCGCTGCTCATCTACATCGCACGGGTCTTCAAATGGGACAGGACCTCGGATCAACGGCCATCGGGAATTGGTCCATTGTCTCGTCTTTGCCTTGACCATGTTCGATGTTGTAGGCAAAGCTCGACAGTCCAGAAGCAAGTCCTGCTTCCCGTATTCCTTGCAGGCTCGGAGGCAACGGACCCATACGCACGAAAGTATGCCACGGATTACTGTGCCTATTGGTATGAGAAATGTCGCTATCGTATGTTTCATGATGCTTCTTGTCTTTTGGAGGAGATATGGATGGAACAAACGTCACCTCAACCAAACTACAACATATGGTGGGGGTCAGTTCTCGATTCTAAGGGTGGAGATCAGAGCGCGGATCAAGCTTCGAAACCACAATATCTATTTGGGTGATGTGTCATTACGCAAATTGATATGGCCGTTTCTCAGCAACACAGCATGTGCTTTAGAACAATAGGTAGATGTATGATTAATGATATAATCGAGCAGGCCACAAACGTCCATTTTCCTTCTCATGCAACTTGCTCTGTCTGAACCATGTCCTTGTTTCCCTACTAGCAATTAGCGATCATTCCAAAGTACTCCTGGAGAAATACTCATACCTGAACAGATGGATCCAGGACCACTCTTGGATTATTTGAGTTCACCCAACCAAGGAACGGTTCGCTGAGTGTATATCCAGCAACGTCTTGAATGTCTCTTGGTAGACTCTTCACCGTAACCAGACCCATATTTAGATAATGGTTCTCTTCCTGTCTCAGCCACCCTCTAGTCATGAAGCAGCTGTACAACAGTCGTTCTTCGTCCTTAGTCTTATTCGCACCTCCTCCATGGTAGCAAGACGCAAACATCATGAACGCGTCTCCTTTCTTCAACTCGGCGTAAGCGCAAAGATCATCATCCGGCTCCCTCTCATGCTCCCAGAGATGGCTCCCAGGTATGAAACGAGTGCAGCCATTCTCAAATGTTGCATCTTTCCCAGCCACAAACCAACCAATGCCCGTATCTCGCTGGAGATCTTCAGGATACTTATCAGCCTTCTCGGCGACGACGTGGTAGCACCAATCATCTCGGTGCAGGGGTTGTTCATGGGCTCCAGGTCGGATTGAGAAGCAGACGGTGTTCATGATCTGGGGCTTGGAGGTCGCAAAAGTTTTCTTGTGGCCGCTCCAGAACCAATTCTTTGTTGTCAGGAATTTATCACAAACAGCTTGGTACAAAGGATGCATAATCACTTTCTCGGCGCAAGTTCGCGAGTTGGGTATCAATGCATAACAGCGACGGGTTTCTCTTGGAAAGAAGTCTCCTTCCCATGGAGTGTCGGCTTCGAGAAGGGGTCGCAGATCCTCTTAATTCCGATGATTAGTAAACATTTCGATCCCTAGAAGGCATGTTCTCTTGTCACACATACTTTCAATCTGATCCAAGTGCTCATAGTCGACAGCATTCTTTATTACCACCCCTCCAGCTTCCTAAAGTCAAGACATTTAACATTGCTTCATTCTTGCTGGGTACTTGGTAACGCACCTTAAGAGCCTCTACAACTTCCTCCACCGAAGCTGTATTTGGAAGAGCTTGGACCTTTGGCAATGACTCCCGTGACTGCTTGACAGCAGCACCATTCGTCGCAACCTTACTAGGGTGGTAGCTTGTTGGATTGGTATGGGCAAGTCCTAATTTTGTCGCCATCATGGATCACTTTGTCGTTTTGAAAAATATCTAGCTTGGACACTCAATATCACTTTCGATCTCTTTCAGATGATATGAACACCATTTCGATAAATGCACAAAAACTTTGTGAGATATGTATGCGAACCGCAAAAATGGTCCCAAATGCCTTACCCGTCTTCCCGCCTTCATCTCTCTAGGATCCTGCACCAGATGCATAATTGGTGTCCTGAATAGGCAAATCCATCTCATCTGACTTGAGCATGCATTAGAGAGCCGTCGATCATGAGAGACGCTAGAAGAATACCAAGTTCATAGCAATTGCAGGCATCGGAGACCGAACCGATAAGATATCAAAATTACCCGTTTAGGAAGCCAAGCATTTGGGAACCCCTATCTTCACCAAAGTTCCACTCCAACCTTGCCGCCCGTTACTTCACGTCTCCCAATTCTTTGCCGGCGGGCCGGAGTACTATGTAACGATTGATAACAACTGGAGCTTATCGAAAATGAGGCCATCAGCGAATTCGAATCCATGCAAAACAACGCGAGTAGGTGATGTGTACGTTACAACATGTGGTGTGGGAGATGCACCATGGCTCCAATAAGATTACAGATTATTGGCCCTTGGACAATCACGGCGGTCATTACAGGTCATCTTGTCCTGTGTAAGTCTATAGTCAGGTAAAAGCACCTTTTGCTCGCATATCTGGAGTTCATCAGCAACAGCAATCACTGCGTTAGTTATCGAAATGAATCTTCGTCCATCAGCTACTGGAGCATCTAGTGAGAGTACGAAGGAGGAGGAGATTATCGGATATGTTGAGCCGTGGATAGTTACGCCCGGGGGATCGGTCGAGGTCAAGGTCAGTTGAATCTTGAGAGAGCTTTTGCTCATTTGCAGCCCTCTGCATGATTAAAACTATCGGATACTAGAAAAGCCCGACATCTAGACTGATGATATATTATAGGTGTCAAGCACAGTTCCACAGTATGAGTGGAATTTAGTAAGACTGATACAGGGTCATGATCACTCTCAAGCGCCTCCAGTCCGTCAAGAGGTCATCATTCCTACCTCCCCGGAGAACTCAATTCGCAAGGGGAGATATCAGGTGGCCAGATCAGGCTCCTATGCCATCGTGCCATCCTGGAAACAGCAAGACTTCTCCGGAATCCATCCCACCGGTCTTCGTTGTAGCTTTTATGTCCAACCTTGGCTGCCTGACGCAGGCCACTTCCAAACCCTAGTGTCGACATTGGATGTTACTGGAGCCGCAGGCTTTGCCATCGTCCTTACTGAAAAAGGGACCATCAGCGTCCTCTCCGGTACTGGAAATCAAGTCGAAACTGTTGGGACCGACATTTGTCTTCGCAGATGGAGGTGGGCCTTCGTAGACGTTGTAATACGAAACCTTGAAGTGTGCATAAGTGTGAAGCATGTGATTCGTCTGGCAGAGAAAGCGCCGCAGCCCAGTGTCTTCAACGCAAAGCTTCAGGTGCCAATCGAAGTTGCAGGTAGCACTGCTTTAACGTTCGCTGCTGGTTATTTTGATTCGTCTCTTCAGGGTACAGCAATTCCATTTGGCCATTTTAATGGCAGACTGGATTCACCGAAAATCGAGGTTTTCGACGAAGCAACGAGCAATTTGTGGGCTTCGTACGACTTCTCTCGTGAGATTCCCTCCGATAACATCATCGACTCATCTCCAAACAAAAGAGACGGGATGCTTATCAATGCCCCAACTAGAGGAGTCAAAGGCTATAATTGGGACGGCTCTGAACCAGATTGGACGAAAGCCAAATATGGATATGGGGCAATTCATTTCCACGAAGACGATCTGGATGACGCTGATTGGGACACAGACTTCAGCATCGCGATACCAGAAAACATTCCTTCCGGAGCATATGCAGTTGTGGTAAAGGATACTCACGGCGATCTTCATGATGATATAACGTTCTTCGTCCGACCACCTACAAAAGTCTCTCCCGAATCACCGAATCCGAAGGTAGCAATGGTTCTGTCAACGTTCACCTATCTCGCATACGCGAATGAGCATATGTACGAAGAAGAAAGGGCGTCCCACATGGAACTTGCAGGCGGCGTCAAAGTCTTCGAAAGCGAACACTTCAGGAATATGGTTCGTCGTCCTGATCTCGGCCTCGGCATGTACGATGTGCATTTAGATGGTTCAGGCACTGTGTTCTCCAGCTCAAAGCGGCCAATCCTCAACATACGTCCGGGCTATGTGAACTGGGCATTCCATCGACCACGAGAGTTCAGCGCTGATCTATTCATGATCGGTTTTTTGGAAGAAAGACTGGGTCGGGGGAATTATGATATCGTGACAGACCACGACTTACACTTACGAGGGATCGAAGCTATCGACCGTTACAATGTTATCATCACCGGCTGTCATCCCGAATACCCGAGCCTCGAGTCGTTGAATGCGTACTCATCCTTTGCCTTGGCCGGCGGCAACATCATGTACCTAGGCGGCAATGGCTTTTATTGGTGCTCCGCTACCGACCCCGCGCGACCCCATCGTATGGAAGTACGTCGCGGAGACCAAGGATGCCGTTCATTTTCGTTGGCCGCAGGCGAAAGAGTGCATTCGTTAACCGGCGAACAAGGCGGTCTTTGGCGCTCACGTGGTCGCACTCCACAAACCCTCTTCGGAATTGGGAGTTGCGCTTGCGGTAGCGGACCAGGGGTGCCGTATCGTGTCAACGAGGATATAGCAAAAACGTCAGAGCTCTCATGGCTTTGGAATGGGTTATTTCGAGAAGGAGAATCGCTTCTGATAGGCACAGAGGGTTTCGGAGGTGGAGCATCAGGAGACGAAATCGACAGACTAGATTTCGAGCTCGGCTCTCCCACCAATACAATTCTGTTGGCTTCGAGTACCGGCCACGACGACAGTTTTGGGTTGTTCAACGAAGAACAGATGTTCCCCATGGTTGACACACTAGGAACAAAGTGTGATAGGGTTAGAAGCGATATGACTTACTATGAGACCAGTGGTGGGGGAGCGGTTTTCAGCGTGGGGAGTATCAATTGGTATTGTTCTTTGGGTTGGAATGCTTATCAGAACAACGTCGCTGCTCTGACGGGGAATGTGCTGAAGAAGTTTCTCAAGAGGGAAAGGGGGAAGGATGATGTCGTAGGATAGGTCTTACTGTAATAAATTTCTATTCCTCTTTTTGTTCTCCTTCCCGCCTCTGACTCTTTGCTCATCCATTGCCTTTGGCGGTATCAATCCCATCACTGCATTCTCTGGCCGTGAGCACCCCCACGACAACAAAGCACATCCTGACCTCAACCTGGGAGAATAGTATAGTGCACAAGTAGTGGAAAATTGGCCACCCTAACACGGTCTCTTCCTATTCCTTCCCAAATCCCACCGCATACAGCGTCCAGACTCAACCCCACCCTCACAACCAACTCAGAACCTCTCCCGTTACTGTAACCCAATGCCATCCGTTCACATATCTTTCTCTTACAGCGTAAATCCTGTAACCATACTACAACATGTCACCTAATTAGATCACCCATCTTCCCACACTCGGAAGTAAGACCGGTGCCACGGGCTTTGTGCTGAATCGTGAGTGGGGAAGTCGGTCATTTCATTACATTGCAGGGTTTAACTTTCCTGTCCGCCCGAACCCCGCCAATTGGACGAAAATGACATCAAATAGGATCAACACTTTAGTCACAGGAAATACTCAGAGCAGATACGCTTTGTCTCGGTTTGGTCTCCGTTTATGAATTGGCTCATTCACCGTTCTTTACTGCATTGGTTTGTTTGATTTCTCTTGTTTTTGTCAGGGTCTTTCTGTTTTGTACGGGAGGAAATTGGGACTGGTACTAGGTAGGCATATTGTTGTCCGATTTCTAGACGTGCGTCATCTTCACCATGTTACACATCTGTATCTGAAGTACCTTCCGTATATACAAAAATATTGAGACACATTGGATCGGTTGGGGAGTAACAAGACATCGCGAACTTCTTCGCTAATAGTGGGAAACAACCAAACTGTTCGTACGCTATTTCTTAGTTTTTCCTCTCATTCTATCAAGCCCTCAAGTACATTCTGCAGAAACATGTCAACATCCGAACTACAAGCAACAAAGGGCCAAACCCACGGTACCCACTCCGTCGGCGTCACCGACTCCTCTCTCCCCAAAATCAAGTCGATCGAATACTTCCGCGTCAAGCCTCGATGGCTATTTGTCAAGGTCACAGACGACAACGGTGGATATGGATGGGGAGAGGCTACGTTGGAAGGACATACAAAGGCTGTGGAAGGGACTCTGGACGAGATGGCAGAGAGACTGATTGGTTATGTTGCGGAGTATGTTGCTCGATTTTTCCGATCCTTTCACGAGGGAGTCGATAGGGGAAGTGGTAGTGGAGAAAGGTAAAGGAAATGACAGGTGCTGACGACAAGTGAAATAGTGATATCGAGCATATTTGGCAGACGATCTACAGATTGGGGTTTTATCGTGGAGGACCGGTATTCATGTCGGCGCTGGCGGGGATCGATATTGCATTGTGGGATTTGAAAGGTAAGGAATTCAAATCGGAGAGACATCATACCCGGAATCATGTCAGAACTCTGCGGCTTATGGGATATACAGCACGCAGATTGGGTGTACCGATCTACCAATTACTCGGCGGAAAGGTGAGGAATAAGGTCCAGGTCTACGCCTGGATTGGGGGAGACCGGCCAAAGGACATCGAGCTTGCTGCGTAAGTTCTGACACAGGACCCCAACCATCATTTGAGTGTGCTGATTATCGTGAAGCAAGGCACGCATAGCCCAAGGTCTGAAATGTATCAAAATGAATGCCACAGAAGATGTCAATTGGCTTGACTCTCCTTCAGTTCTAGATGCGACAGTGGAACGTCTGAAGATAGTTAGAAGTCTAGGTCTCGATGCAGGGCTTGATTTCCACGGTCGTCTCCACAAGTCCATGGCAAAGCAACTAGCGAAGGCGCTGGAACCACACCGACCTCTCTTCATCGAAGAACCTTTATTAGTCGAGCATCCAGAAGCATTGAAGCAATTGTCCGGCCTCACAAGCATTCCGATCGCTCTCGGTGAGAGATTATATAGTCGCTGGGATGCAAAACGATTCCTGGAAGACGCTTCCATCGACATTCTGCAGCCCGACATTGCTCACGCCGGTGGGATATCCGAGACTAAGAAGATCGCAACCATGGCCGAAGCTTACGACGTCGCGATCGCACCACATTGTCCTTTGGGTCCCATTGCACTAGCGGCTTGTATGCAAGTGGCAATATCGACACCGAACTTTGTGATCCAGGAGATGTCCTTGGGGATGCATTATAATCTTGAAGTCGGTGAGGAAGATCTGAACACCTATTTGAAGGATCAGAGCGTTTTCGCGATCGAAGAGGGCTATGTCAAAGCTTTGACTGGTCCTGGGTTGGGGATTGAGATCGATGAGGATGTAGTGAGGAGGATTTCTAAGACCACTGAACCGTGGGCATGTAAGGAGTTTTATGGACCGGACGGATCGATAAGAGAATGGTAGTCGCATATATCGGATAGACAAAAAGGAACTAAAATGAAGTTGGTGAGGCGAAGCAAATGTGCATGAATTTAATAAAAGACTACAATCGCATTCAAACCTCGACCCCTCCACTGACCGTCGCACCTTCAATCCTTCCAGCTTTAAACTCTCTCACCATCTCCTCCATAGTCATCCACTCGACTCCTTCATGTGAGTTAATATACTCAATAATCCTTTCATGCATCATAATCACCTGCGGCTTCCCACTGACCTGCGGATGAATCGACATAGGAAAGACAAAGGTATCGTATTCGCGATAAAAGAAATCGAACTGTTCTTTCCACATTTTCTCGATTACGTGCGGATCAACGTAACCGTGCGTGCTGCCTTGTTTGATATTCAGGACAAATGGTGGCCAGTCATCGAGATGCCAATTGGCGGGCACTTCGACGATCTTGCTGGGTGTGATTTTGGTCATGGGGGTCATCCAAGACGAGGCGGAGAGTTCGATGTTGGTTTCGGTCCAGGTTTCGGTTCCGTCGGGGGCGTAGTAGAGTTGACAGTCGTGGTACATGAGGGAATGGTCATATTCCTTTTTGATCGGGGTCAGTCAAAGTGGGAGGGGCTCGAATGGAAGATAGGCAGGTCAAATGGGTTTCTCAAGACTCACAATCCCATGTTCTTCCAGCAATTTCATGGAATTTTTCGTGGTGTCCCAAGCTGGTGCCGTCCAGCCTTTTGGTTTCTTCCCGGTAAACGTTGTGAGGACTTCAATAGATTTTACTAGCACATCTCTTTGTTGTTGTTCATTCAACGTTGAGGCATGTTCGTGAGTGTACCCATGAAGTCCGCTATTCGTTCAATCATCAGAAAGGAAAGGATACCACAAGAAGGGCCATCATCTTCAAGGATGCCACATACAATTCGTGTCCAGCATCTCGGACTTTGGAAAATTGCTCAGGAAATGACTCTATCGAATGAGCTGGCACGAACCAAGTCGTCTTGATCCCGTATTTATCCCATAATTTAAGGAGACGATCTATGCCCACTGTGGCACCAAAGACTCCTCGAGATACATCTGTCTGACTAGCGGGAGCGCCGGTTCGAGTATTGATCCTACGAGCATTGTCAAAGTTCGGGTCATTATAGAGGCATAGGTCCAAAAAACATACCATCCACTCACGGCATCTGCATCAATTCCATACCCAACGAGTACCCGCTTGACCATTTTGGGAACTCCGCTGCTGCACTGCAACTATATGGTAACCTTGATAATTAAGTATAGAACAGTCAAACTTACGAGAGATCCATCTCGACATACACCGAAAGACCTGAGGTATCTAGCGACAGTATGAAAGCTCCGAGAAAGACCGACAAGATTTCCTTATCAAACTCTCGGCTCAACATACCGACGAGTAAGTAATTACATACTGCGCAATGTTCTCATGTTCTTAGTCCGTAGACAGCGCAACCCCAGAAAACATGACCATGTTTTATCGAAAATCGACATCGCTCCCTGCAAATTGAGTGGAGTCCATCCCGAAGTTGGAAGGAGAGAGACATAAAATACTATGCCAAAGATCCTTCCTACGTGCTCCAGTTGTTTGTTGTCTTCAAACACCCTCGATCGCGAATGACCGTCGGCTTCCAGCGCATAATTCCGCTCATGACGCATGTGATGGTGCTGGTCTGCTTGATAGCAACGTCTTAATGAGCATTTCTGCAATCCGATTCATAGCACAACATCTGATCTGAGAATCCAATCGAGATCCGCGTTGATTGTGTGATTAAACTGCTATATTAGTTCATTCGGACGTGGCATAAGTCCAAGTTGCGGGAGTTTCTATTATCCACCAGCCGCGACGAGAAGAGCAACAACGGACTGACAAAGTCCATCCGATTTCTATCATCAACAGAATTCCAGACTACTGAGATATTACCACTTCGCTGTCATTATCATCATGGGAATAAAACACATCGTATGCCAGGGCACCCCCTACGAAGTACGTATATCCGTCTCCTGTCCATTCCTACACCCCCGGTCCGGAGTATCAACCCCACGGGTTGAAGGGAGACCCCCAGCAGGAAGAGAGATATCAGTCACTCACAAATCTCTAGATCGGTTTAACTCATGGCCAAAATGCCGAACCCGAAATCAAAGGATCAATAGATTTCTACGCCGGTCTCTTCATGCAAAATAGTAAGAAGACATGGCCTGAAGTTCGAGAAACGGCAAAGGCGTTTGAGGACTTGATCAGTGGGAAATGGCCGAGATATTATGAGGAATTTAAAGGTATACTTTGAGATCTTGTTCAATCTGACTTGTTCCATGATTTATTTCTTGTGGTTTTTGTCGGAACGGAAAGAAATTCTTTATCCTATGATCAGAACATCGTATTCTCTCTTCGCATGCTGAACCGGCCCCTTCCCTCCATTTTTCTGACGGCAATCTTTTTCCAGGAGTGGCAGATGGAGCCGAACTAGACATTCTCGACATCATAGCCCTAAACGTCCGAACCGAGATCGCATTTGGTCTATTCAGCGACGGGTGTACAAGTGTATACTGGCGAGACGCGAACAACACATTTCAAGGCCAAAACTGGGACGTGAGTCTTTTTTTTTTTTTTCTTTTTCATCTTCCCCATCCTCTCTCTCTCCCTTCCACTTTCCACCTTCACCTTTTTCCTCCTAAACCCATCTCAAACAGTGGATGCTACCCCAAAAATCCAACCTCCTCCACCTCACCCTGCACGCGACCGGTCTCCCATCCATCCAAATGATCACCGAAGCCGGTATCATCGGAAAAATCGGACTCAATTGCTGCGGCGTAGGCGTCTGTTTCAACGCCATTCGTGCCCGAGGTGTCAACCTCACCCATCTGCCCGTGCACCTGGGTCTGAGAATGGCGTTGGAATCTCATTCGGCGATGGAAGCGGTGGAAAATATCGAAAACGTGGGTATGGCGAGTTCAGCGCATATCTTGATTGGTGATAGAGATCATGCCGTGGGCTTGGAGTTTACGAGCGAGACTTTTGCGAGGTTGGGTTTTGATGACTTTAAAGGGAAGCGGCCCGGGAATGATAATATCAGCAATGGTTCCCCTCCTAATTCATCATCATCATCATACGACACAATCATCCACACCAACCACCTCCTTCTCCCCCATTCCCATTCCTCACCACCACCAAAACCCTGGCTCTCAGATTCCCCCACACGCCTCTCAACCATGCAACACAATCTATCCATTCTTCAAACCCCCGAATCCTCTTCCTCCCAATTATCAAAATTCAAATCCCTCTTCACCGACCAAACAAACTACCCGACATCCATCTGTCGAAAACAAATACATGGGAAAAGCACTGCCGAAACTTTGTTTAATATCGTTATGGATTTGAGATGTGATAGCGGGGAGAGGCCGAGGGCGACGGTTTGGATTGGGAGACCAGTGAGAGAAGAGGAAGAAGAAGAAGAAGGGGAGGGTTTTGAGATGGGGTTTTGATTGATTGAATGATTCCTTTTTTTTTTCTTTTTTTTTTTTTTTGGAGAATCAAAAGAATTGAAATTGCTTCTTGTGTCTATCTATCCATCTATCTATCTATCTATCTATATGTAGCTACGTAAGATTGGGTTGAGATAAGTTACTGTATCTCTGAACAAAACTTTCCTTACAAAAGAGGTTTTATATAGAGACTAACTTAGGATCTAACTGTTACAGCACCTTCAACGATCAGATTGCAATTTTTCTTCTTGGAAATATAAATCTTGTATTAATATAACTAACACAAAAGTCGTAACGGTCGTAAATACCTTATCCATGCTGTGCTGTGCTTGCTATGCTTTGGTATCCGTAACTGACTGCTGTTGTCCCGCAAAAGAAGAGAACATAAACATCAACTCCCCAATTTTACACAAAATCAATCAACTCCTTTAATATTGGAATCCAAGCTCAATTCCCCTTCCTGGAACCAGTATGAATTTTTCTCTTTTCTTCAGATAACATTCGACCCCATATCCATCATTTCACTGGGTGCCAAACTATGGACACTTTGTCCTCCACTGACCATTCTTCTCTTTTCTTTTCTCCTGTCATCTTGTCTGGCAACAAGGACCTGAGCGGGGCATACAACGATCTCTTCGTCTCCTTCTCCGTCATCATTTCCCCTTTTGACGACCAAGGGGAATAAAACCATTCGGACAACCGCTTGGGCCGCTTCTAATTCTTCATTCGAAGTAGTTTCACCGCTTCGCTCGTTCATGAGTGAAGCATTAAAGTAAACTTTTCGGGCTAGATCTCCACTGGTATCGTATTCTGGTTTGAGTGGCGGAAGCATGATGTATTCTGCTCTCTGGGATCGCATTTCGATCGAGAGATCTACTGCGAGTTCCATGACTTTACGAAGTGAGTCAAGGATTTGGGAGTCGAGATGATGAGGTGGAGGCAAGAACTTCGCAAGGGTGTTATAGATCTCGAGAACGACGGCTTCGGTATCGTTAGATCGCTGAGATAGGAATTGTGGTCGTTTGGAGAGAATGGAAAGAGTAAGAGCACGCCAGCGGTTGACGGCGGATTGTGGACCGATTTCGGCGAGGTTCTTTTCCAATTGTTTGATCTTTTGGCGTTGTTCGCGGTCCATGCCAAAAAGATATCTGGAAAATATGTACTCGAAGATCATATTCATAGCAACAGACATGAATACATCCCTACGCCTGACTCGGTCCAAGAGGTAGTCGTCGATTTCTGATCCGTCAAGGACGGCATTGTCGAATCGATCCACTAGTCTCTCGTCTCGAATTTCAGTGATTGATCGGCACATGCGAGTGTCAGAGAACTTGGAGAAGCGCATGACCCATTGTTTGACATGCTGACATAAATTTTGGCAAGCATTTTCAAAGTAATCCTCATCCTTGAATTCCAAGACTTCGTCATTTCTTGATGCAAGTATTTGCTGTTGTAATTCTCTTATCTGGTTCTTGGCCACTTCCAGGTCGTATTGCAGGCGCTCAATTTGAGCATTCTTTTCAGCCAACGCAGAGTCTATTTCATGCTTGACGATCTCCTCCATACCGGCGGAGAGTTGTGTATGCTGGACGCGCATATTGTCAAGCTCCCTGTGGGATTCTTGCCATCGTTGATGAGTCAACTCTTGTTCTGATCGAAGCTCATTGACCCTCTGTTCATGTTGCGTCGCAAGGGTATGATTGGCACTTTGGAGGCCTTCGTTAACTTGTGACAAGCGCGCCACCTCACTCTGCAAGTGATTCAAGGATTCCATCAATCGTTCAATATTGGCATCCTTCTCCCGCAGCTCCTGTTCCTTGCTTTGCAAAGCATCTTGCGTCGAATCATTGCTCCTATCAGTCGCCGAGTGAAGGTCTTCTAATTGTTTTTCCGCAGTCAATTTCGCAGTAGCCAGTAGTCGGTTCTCAGAGGCGAGCTGATCCAATCGCGCTTCCAGGTCTTTAATCTGTTGCATACTTCGTCTGCGTCTCACGCTCGAAGGTCTCGTCGGAGAAAGTGGGGACCCTGGAGCTTCACCCCATCCGTCCTAAACAATAGCATTGTCAGTGATTGTTCCTTTAATACGGTAAACGTGATATGAAAAAGAAGAAATCATCTGCAGCAACTTACATAGACACCCGCCATGTCGCGGACATGACCTGTACCCTTGTCTTTGACTGGATCATACGTTGACGATGAAGCTTCTACAGGTTCGGGAGTCCTGCGTCGCAGTTTGTTGGGTGGCTGGGATCTCAGTCTCGCGCTAGCGCCCAAGTCACGTGTTTGATCTTCGTTCTCCACAATTGTTCCCAGTGGTGTCTTGGGCGGGGAAATGGTTGCTTCTTGCAACGAGCGTTGTCTGTCGTGCTCAAGGCTGTGAAAGGGTGATGAAATCGACCTGGAGGGACTTTGTTCTCGGTATGCTTTTGCCAGTGAGCTCTCATGAGATCCATGCTTTCCATGTATACTCGGTGATCGACGAAGACCAGAGGGAGGTCTGCGCAGGTGGTGCTCATGCTCAGGACTTGTGAATGCAAGGCCTCTGTTTGATGGAGAAGAATCAAATAGATCAGATGACCGATCTTTCGTGGTAGAATCGACAGGCGACGGTCTCCTGTTGATTCTCTCTGGTGTATAATCTGCTGTGCCTTCGGGTTGATTGCGAGTTACGCCACCACTTGGTATGATGTGAGCTTGCATTGACTCTTCTGGATGTGAAGATTCTTGAGTGTGATGTGTTGGCGTTTTTAAATCCTCAGTTGAGCTCGTCGGCGAAGCAGGTCTGATCGGGCGCTCAACACTGAGGTGCTTCTCCGAGTGAATGTCGAATCCGGTTGGCACGATAGGACTTGGGACGTAGCCACTATCGCGTATCTCGTCATGCATCGGGCCTTGTACCAAAATCGGTGAGTCGTCCATGTGAACAGCGCTATCACGATAGAGATGGTGGTCGTCCTCGTCCTTAGCGGGCGTGTAGCCCTGATCTTCGTCAAATGGTCCAAAGATGCTTTTTTGCTGTCTGAGAGGATGTTCTTCAATAGCCTTGATTGACTCTATTGAGCGGGGTTCGGCGAGATTGGATTCTTTGCTGTGTTGACGACTTAGACTCCCAGTCGCTTCAATTGCCGCCGCCGCTGCTGCTGCTGCTGCCGCAAAGTCGCCCTTGCTGAATGGCTCCTCTACCTCTTTGGATCTTTCAGAAGAAGCTTGAGGATGTTCTTCTTCCCAGTCCGCAAAGCTTTGCCGCTTCTTCTTCGACTTCTTTCCTTTGCTTGCTTTTCGGGCTGGTTGTTCGAACCAGTCGTCCTCTTTGGGCTGTTCAACGGCTTTCGCGGGTTCAATCCGTGGCTCGTCAGGTCCTGGAACATCTTGTGTCTCAGTAGGTACAGATTCCTCTACGGCAGGTTTGTGCGCCACCGGAGGTTCAGGCTCAGAAGTGAATAAGTCCTGAGCAGCACGAGCCTTAGCTTTCTTGTTCTTCTTGCTTTTCTTTACGGGAAATGAAGCCCAGTCATCTACTTCTCCGGTAGCAGTTGGAGTTCCTTCTGTTGACTCATTGACAGTTTCTCGTTCGCCTTCAATAGTAGTATCGTCCTGACCCTGTAGCGGTTCGGAGACAATTTGATCGTCCATTCGTTGTACAGATGTATCTTGTGGGACGTCCATCTCTACCGGAGCGTTATTGCCTTGCGTTCCGCTGTCATTGTCGAGGTCAGCTAAGCCTAATTTCTTCTTTTTCTTCTTGTCTTTCTTAGACTTTGACCGACTCGGAAGGGTCCATTCATCCTCCGCTTCCGCATTTGATTCGACAGTCTGGTCAAGAACTGGTGTAGCTTTCAAGAGATTCTCAGGGTCCAGCTTCACTGATTCTGCTGGGAAATCCTGTTGCATCTCTCTGGACGTCTCCGAAGCGGTTGCTTGTTGTTCGGTGTCGATCTCTGGGACTTGTTTCGTCTCAGATAGAGTCTGATGTGACGTCTCCATTGGCGTGGCGTTCTCGGTCCCTGCGATAATTGGTTCAGCGTCAAGCGCCATGCTCTGGTCTACTTCACCCGAGCGTATGACTTCAGCCTCAGAAACGTTGGCAAAAGGTGTCTCAATTCCTGCAGGAGTGCTTGTCGAGGACTCTTCTGCGAAGTCAAATGGCGACTGTTGTTTCTTCTTGCCTTTCTTGGATTTCTTGCTTGGAATTGCCCATTCGTCTTCCACTTCAGGCACCACCGAGATATCACCGGCTTGTGGGAGTCCTGTATCAACCGGTGGCTGATGTTCTGTCGGGATGGTTGTCAACCCAGTATCTGTGAGATCCCTTTCTGATAAATCATAAGTCCCTTCACCAGCAGTAATTGTCGACGGGGATGGCTCATCATTGAAGTCGAACACTTGTTGTTTCTTCTTTTTCTTGTTTTTCTTAGACTTCGACTGAACAGGTAATCCCCATTCCTCCTCTACATTCTGCTCCTGTGCATCTTGGGCAGGCGCAGACTCCTCAGATAGAGAGATTGTAGTCTCTGCGACTTTCGGGATTGACATTTGCGTAGGAGACTGGTCTTTGACAAGGGAGTCGTGGTCGACAGGAGGCTGGATTTGCTCTGACGATTGGACTGGCGATTCTCCTTCAAGGTCGAAGGACATCTGTTTCTCCTTTTTCTTGTCTTTCTTGGACTTCGATCGTGTTGGTGCGGCCCAGTCGTCGACTTCGTTATTAGCATTTCCCTTCAGTACAGGAGTGGAGGTGATAGGGTTTGTGATATCAGCCAAGCTCGAAGGTTCAACTGCTGTTTCATGGAACTCAAAAGAGGCTTGTTGCCCCTCGTTTTTCTTGTGATCCTCAAAATGAGTGGCAGGTCCTGCAGGAAACTGTAGGTGTTCTTCCGCGGTTGCCTCCTCGATGCTAACGGGAGGATCTTCAAGAGGGACTGATGATGCTTCTTCGTCAAGCTTGACACTTGATGGCTGTTCTTCCATTACATGCTCGTGCTCCTCAGCTGTCATAACCTGCTCCGTAGGGATCGAGACGGCCTCCTCAGTACCCATATCCTGCTTGGCAGGTATAATGTCTTGCTCATGAGTCACCGACGATGAAGGTTCGGCGATAGGTTCCACGACAGCAGCCTGTTCTTCGAAATTTTGCGTCTTCCCTTGTGTCTCAGCAGTCTCGAGACTTCCGGCAGAATGTTCGATATCGTCAACGAGTGATGAGACTGGTTCCTCAGTCAGGAGTCCAGTTGTCTCGGTCGTGGCAAGAGTATCTTCTCCCACAGCTGGTGTTGATGAAGCTGGAGGCTCGTCAAAGTCGGAGGTCATTTGCTTCTTCTTTTTCTTCTTGTCTTTCTTTGACTTTGATTTCACCGGCATGGACCATTCATCTTCTACAGTTGCCTCAGGCCCGGCTTCTGCAGGTTGAATTTCTAGTGCAGGAGTCTCAAGCACATTATCTTGAACCTCGAGGTCAGTATCGGCGAGCACTGTTTCGGATTGAAGCTGCCCTGCTTCTGGGGTAGGGACAATTTCAGCTTCAGCCGGCATGGATTTCTCGGCTTCTTGCTCCCAGTCATCGAAAGCCCGCTTCTTCTTTTTCTTATCCTTCTTGCTCTTTTTGCCCGGCACTGACCATGGGAATTCTTCTGGCTGTTCCTTTGGGGTCTCGAAAACTTCTTCGATCAGGGTCTCGATAACTTGAGGCGTAGCCGAGGCCGAAGTATCAGATAGCTCTCCTTTAGTACTAGATTTGGCTTTCTTTCCCTTCTTGCTCTTTTTGGAGGGTAACGCCCACTCATCATCTTCTTCCGGTTTATTCGCAACGTCATCTATGACAGCCTCTGTTTGGTCCAGAGAATCTTTTGGCGGCGTATCGAATAATGTCGCCGCCTCTGATTGTGTGCTTTCCTCGGCTTGGATTGGTGTTGCTAAAGATGGAGCGTCGTCTGCGGTATCTTGACCATCAGGGAACGGAGAAATCGTCTGTTCTGGGGATTCTTGTAGGCCTGTTGGTATCCCGTCGGTAGCTATAGTGGCCTTTTCCGTCTCCTCAAGCTCAGCTAGCTCCTTTGTCTCTCCGGCTGGCTGCCTTGCATCGGAAGATTCAAGTGCCGTTGGTTTCGTCTTGTTCTTCTTCCCCTTCTTGCCTTTCTTGACAGGCTCATTCCAGGTGAACTCGGTGGGTTGCTCAGCAGGGGTTGAGTCTCCTGCTGGAGTATCTGGGCTCGCCTCTGTCGAAGGGCTTGAGACTTCCTCAGAGACGAAGATTGATGCGCGCTTAGCCTTCTTCCCCTTTTTGCCTTTCCTCGCTGGTAAGGACCAGAAGTCATCTTCGGGCTGGGTCTGTTCTTTTACATTTTCCGCAGGCTGCTTTTCAATGGTTTCAGGCATCTCTGAGATGGGAACTTCTTTAGTTTCCCTTGAACTGGTGACTTCATCCATAGCACGGTTAGTAGAAGTGTCAAGAGCCTTGGTACTCGGAACGCTCTCGTCTTGGGACCACTCGGCAGTCAGTGACGGAAGATCAGCACTAGGCTGCTCCCGGACATTGACAGGCTTGGTCTGTTGCTCCTCTTCGACAGGCTCCTCAGCCTCAGAGACAGGAACTTCAGAGGCATCCAGAACATCGATGGCAGAGCTACGTTTCTTTTTTTTCTTTTTGCCCTTTTTAGTTGACATTGGCCATTCAAAGCTCTCCGGCTCCTCAATGGGCATCTGCTGGGGTTGATCAAGCCGATTTAAAGTTCTTGCTGTCTCTCCAAGGTCGCGCGGTTCGTCGAGTGCAGCCTCTGTTTCTGCAGCCATCGGCAGTGTCGTAGTTGCCTCATGCACCGGCTCGAGAGGTTGTTCAGACAGCTCAGGCTGGAGCCGTGGGTCAACTGACAGTTCCCTCTGAGTCTGTTCCTTATGTGTGTTCTCAGATTCTTTCTGACTAGCTTCTTCAGCGGTTGCAGTTAGCAATGCTTCTTGGGTAGTAAGTGGGTCCTCCTTGGCTATCCCTGTTGGTTCCAGGGCAGGTTCACCGCTGACTGACTCCACAGGGGGCTGACCGCCTTCATCAGCAGTCAATGATGCTACTGGCTCAGAGGTGATCTCATTGTCATCAAAGGTAGACTTGCGCTTCTTTTTCTTCTCCTTCTTGCTCTTCTTGCCGATAGCCGCCCAAGAAAACTCCGCCTCTTCTTGAGTATGCGCAATCGTTTTTGGGACAGCAGTAGCTTCTTCAATGCCAATAAGTTCTCTCTGAGGTGGAGTCTGCTCTGGCAGGATCTCATACTGCTCTGGAAGCTCCTTGCTCTCTGTGGTCGATGGAAATTCAAACTCGGGTATTTCTTCCCGCGCGGTCTCAAGAGGGGTCTCAGTAACGGAGCCAGGCGCTGTCGTCTGGCTATCTTCAGAAGGAACACCTTGGCCGTCAACCACTTCAGGTAAGTCCACGGCATTTTTTTTCTTCTTGTCCTTCTTAGATTTCTTTGTCGACGGTTCACATTCAAGTTCATCCGTAACTGCTGCAGGCATCTCAGCAGGTGTTTCGAGAACAGATTCGATATCCGGAGTTGGAGGCTCTGTATCTTCCATCTGAGGACGGCAATTTTTCTTCTTCTTGTCCTTCTTGCTCTTTTTGGACGTAGGAGCCCATGAGATCTCGTTGATTTCTTCCTTGGCCGTCTCGATCGGAGTCTCTAGAGGTGTTTCAGGGACTGGTTCAAGAGCAGTAGTTGAATCTTCGAAAGCTGCTACGGAGGCCTTCGTTTTCTCCTTGTCGTCTTCTTTACCCTTCGGCGTTGCAGACCACGGGAATGCATCTGCATCTTCTTGGGCACTTTCCATGGGAGTTTCAAGCGTAGGTGTTGTCACCTCAGAAGCTGAGGCGGACGAGAAAGCTTTGTTCTTGCCTTTCTTCTTCTTTTTTGATGTTGGTTCCCAGGAAAATTCATGAGGTTGCTCTTCAGCAGGAGTGAAGAAATCGACAGGAGTTTCAAGAGGTGTTTCAACAGCTGAGACTGTTTCTTCTGTGGTCTTCTCAATATCTTTTCCAGGAAGTTCAAGTTTCTCGTAGTCCTCGACAGTTCTTGCTCGCTCTGGAATAAGTTCTTCGTTAGGAGCTTCTTCAGGCTTCACAGCAATGTCCGGAGTTCCTTCTTCGGCTGCCATATCAGCAGTCTCTACGCTAGCCGAGACCTCTTGTCCTTGTCCGGTCTTAGACTCCAAGGATGCTTCGGTCGCTGTGAAAGACTCTGGTTCGTCAAGAGCTTGGCTAGCCCGCTTCGACTTCTTGCCTTTTGTCTTCTTGGTCGACGTCGGTAATTCCCAAAGGTCTTCAGTGTTGCTTTCGACCACCGGTGCTTCTGCTGGTAGGTCTTTCATCTCCGCAACTTCGGTCGCAGATATCACGGTAGCCGGAGGGGCGTCTACTTCGACTGTGTCGATTGGCACATGCCCCTGTTCCGGCCCCGGGTGTCCAGCGATTTCAGGTCCTTGGGAAGCGGAAGTCGCCTTGGTAATCATTGGCTCTTCAGAAGCTACAGCAGCAGATTCTGGTTCGTTTCTACTTTCACATGTTGCGCTCACTAGAGCCGCAGGCTCCGCTTTAGGCGTTGGCTCGTCTGTCCAGTCAAGGAATGCTTGTTTATTCTTCTTGCCCTTCTTGCCTTTCTTCTCCTTCTTTGATATCGAAGGGGTCTCCCATAAATCGTCTGCTGTAGCTTCTGTTGCTTCTGTCGTAGGCTCAGCCAGGCTGGCTTGGTCAACTGTCCCCCGGACAGAAGTCTCAGCAAGGCCTCTAGCGTCTTTTGCTTTTTCGAAGGCATCGTCAATCATAGTATGACGACGATCATGTTCGTCTGTCATGGTGGGCTCGGCTGTTTCTACCTGGACGGCTCTTTGGGGCTCTTGGTCTTGTTCGCTGACTACCTCTTGTAGGGTGTCGAGCTCGTGTGAAGGCTCAGACACACTTGGCTGCTCCGAAACTAGTTCTTCACGGCTGGCAGAATCTGTTGGAGTGTCTTCTTCAGATAAGTAAAGAGCTTTCTTGGCCTTCTTGCGCTTTTCTTTCTTCGACAATTTACGTGCAGGTAAAGCCCATTCCTCATCCACCTGGGCGCCCTGCGTTTCACCAACTTCGTCCGAAGCTGGCTCAAGTGCTTCTAGATGCAGCTCACTCGGTTTCAAATCCTTGTCCTTGCTCTCTAGTGGCTGTTGGACCTGTTCCAACACAGGCTGCTCCTCAGCGTGAGTAGTTGTCTCTGCAGGAATGGCCTTGTAGTTCTCAGCCACGCTTTCGGTGGGTTGACCTTTCGGTATGGACTCTGTCTCCTTGTTGAGGAGTGCTGAAGCTACTAGAGCTGCGGCGGCACCTTCCGTCGCCCCGAGACCGACTTCCGACAAAGACGAATGGGATTTCGATAGCTCCTCCGAGACTTGAGAAGGATGTGAATCGTCTGCTGAAGCCGGAATGTCGCTGGGGATATCAACAGATCCAACTTCCCTTTTTGCATCACCATGCTCAATATCGGTTTGCAAACGAGTCAGAGAATCTGTGCTCTCTGAATGTGGAAGAAGCATTGGAGAGACCGAGCGAGATTCCTCTTGATCCCCGCCTTCGTAGAAAGCTGGATCCTGCAAAAGCTCTGAAGGCGAATGAAATTCATACTTTAGCTTTTCTTTCTTCGCCGATAAGGGAAAGTCTGTAGCTTTTGGAGTGGCCTGTTGGGAGTCCAAATAGTCAGGAGAAGCGGCGCGTGCCTTCGCCCAGTAAGCTTCAGCTTGCTCATGGTCAGACCAGGTAGGATGTGCTCGTGGAAGGTTTGAATATTCACCCTCGCGATTTACAGCGGTCAAGTCCTCAACTGATGAATTTGCTGAGCTGCCTTGACTGGATGGCAGAGGAGGGTAATTCTCTTCTGGTTCAGGTTCGACTTTGCTAGAGGTGTGTCTTTCCAAGAGATACAATGGTCGAAACTCCTTTGACGATTTGAATTCCATAGATTTCGGACGGTCCTTACGAGTTCTTGGCAGACTCAGAGGCATACTTGGCTGAGGGGATTCCAATTCATTCGTATTCGAAGATCCCGAGCGAGAGTGCCGTGGAGACAAAGGGGGACGGCGGAAATGGAGAGGAACTGCGGTTGGAGATATCGACGTAGGACTGCTGCCAAAATTCTGAGTTCGGATTTCTGACAATCGTCTTTGACGCATTTGAGCAGTACGGTCATCCGAGTCTTTCCAACCTGGAGTTTCTGGGTCTAAGGAAACCTTCGGGGAACGTGATGGAGACACGGAGCGGCTCCTAGTCAGCCTTGAGGGAGTGTGTGCTGCTGCTAACGAGTCGTTGGATTTGGTTATGGGAGAAAAGGGGGTCTCGGGCCCCGAGACACCTTCAAGTCCTGCTGGCATGTCGGGGCGCTCCGCTTTTAAAGGTTCGCCATTTTCGTTCACTTCTTTTTCGAGATTGTGGGATTTGCTCATGGCTTCAGACACGACATCGTCAAATCCCTTGTCCCTCGATTTCTTTTTCCGGCGCCTCGTGGGCTCTTCGAAATCATCGTAGTCACCGATCCGGGATTCTGATCGTACAGACTTGTCATCCCTTTCTTTCTCCTTATCTGCAGAGGCGTCTTGAGCTGCCTTGACGACACCGAACAATCCACCGAATAGGCCACCAGCCTTCTTATCTTTGCTCTTTCGTTTTGATTCCGCCTCCTCTCGACGAGTGACAGGCGAAGACACAACAGAAGCGGCGTCATCATCGAACACTTCACTATCACGTTTGGACTTGCGTCGGGACTTTCGATTACCACTTGTCTCGTCATAGCCAGGAGCTGAAGCAGCAACAGAAACAGCATCATCATCATCATCATCAAAGATCTCGCTGGCACGCTTCGATTTGCGCTTAGATTTCTTTCCGGAGGATGGTTCGTCTCCTACAACCGATTCACTGACCTGACTCGCACCGTCGAAGACATCACTAGATCTGCTTGATTTCTTCCTGGATCTCCTACGTCGAGAGCCATCTTCCGATGCCTCTGGAGAGTTTGCTGCAGCATTGTCATAGTAATTGTCTTCACGCCAGGAATCTGATACCCTAGAAGATGTGCCAACCTCTGAAGGTGGAAGGGGAACAGAAACAGCCTCCTCGTCAAGAGCATCCACGAAACGAGCAGGCATCTCTCTCGAGCTCTCGTTGATCACTGTGGGGCGTTCGGCATATTCGGATGCGGACTGATATTCGTCTATTTTGCCCATTTTATCAAACTCTCCGACTTCTTCGACAGGAGTTTCAGCAATTTCACCTTCGACAAAGCCTGTGGCAGGTCGTACATCAGAGCCTGGAGGTGAATCACGACGGTGGAAAGACGGGTCATCAATGACAATGGACGGATCAAAGCCAGCCGCTTCTGCGCCAGCAGCTAGACTGGCTGCAAAATCCAAGTCTGTTCCAAAACCACCGGGCATGCCGTTGATACCTGATCCTGACACTGGAGATGGCGTCCTCGTAGGCTTCGTCTCTCTTGGGGTTTCCGGCTCAACGTCGACAATATCAGCCATTGCTTCTCTCTGTTTTCGTCGTCTTCTCCGCTCACGTGTCGTTTCGCTCGCATCTGACGGAGGCGAGCTGTATCCGCGGTCAGCGTGAGGACCTGTAACATGATCTCGTTCCTCCTCAGAGGCTGCCACTTCATATTCATGGAAAGAATGTTCGCCCCATGAAACCCTAGACCCTGGTTTGTTCACGGGTTCATCCTGTTTTACGTCGTCGTGTCTAACTATTTCTGGTTCCTCAAATTCGGGTTCTTGTGCTTGGATGACAGGAGACAATTCTCCACGAACGGACGCGGCGGCACTATGTACTGGAGTAGGATCTTGCAGTCGGAGTTGAGGGATGATCCAAGGGAATAGTGTTGGATCATCATTCGGGTCTAAGCCAAATGGATGGTACAACTCGTCAGGAAATGCGAATTTCGCCGCAACCGGGGCGATCTCAACCACTTCCGGCACATCATCGGGAGGAGGTACTGAGCCCTGGCGAGACTGTGAGGCCTCATTATGTTCTTTTAGGTGCTGTTTCAGTTCTTCGGGGGCAAAGAAATTGCTATAATCCTCGTAAAGTGGACTTGGACTGGACTTGACTCTTTCGGCTGCCATTCGGGCTAAGCGCCTCTGCAAACTCTCCGATCGCTCAGGCTTCGTGTCGTCAACGCTTTCCGCACAAATGTCTTCTTGTCGAGTTTCTCGGGTCTTCTTTTCCTTCCGGCTTTCCCGAGGCTTGATCTCGACAGTCTCGTCGTCCGAATGTGAGTTCCGAGTCTCAGCGGCAATAACAACTCCGGCAGCTGCGGCGGCGGCGCCTGCAACTACAGGTGCAACCCAGGAAGATGATGACTTCTTACTTGCTTCGGCTTGTCGCTGTTCTTCGTAAAGCCTTTGTAGTTCATGATCGATCTCATCCGAGCGGCTCAACTTCTCAATCGCAGACTGGTCCTCGAGAGAGACAGACTCCTCGGATCCTCTGGAATTAGGATCAGACTTACGTCGGACTCTTCTCTCTTCCTTTCTGCGTCGTCGCTCTTCGCGGTATTCAGCGTCTTCCTTCGAGCTTCTAGGTTCTGGAAGGTCAAAGGTTACAGATGTTGGACGATCTCGAGTGGCAGATCGGCTTGATATGGCAGACCCTTCGATCATGTCCCGTGAAGATAAAGCTGCAGGAGAGGTATCACGCCTTCGATGTTCTTTCTTAGAACGAGATTTTGATTCCACGGGGGTGTCGTCCTCGCTTCTACGCGTCTTTCGTTGGCCGATCTGTGTTGGAGATTCCGTGAATGACTCCCGAGCCAGAACATGATCTGGCAAGGGAGGGTATTTTGAGTTGAAAGCGTCTACAGAGGAGCCAGTGAATTGAGTGGCATATACCTGCTGGTTGACAGGAGCGATCGGCTGAGGTTGCTGTATTGGTATTATACCTGGTCGTGCGACTACTGGAGAGTCCACCGACCCGTTTCTGACTGTATCAAACAGATTAGGGTCCGATGTTGGTATAGGGTAGACCTCCTGTAGTGGTCGAGAGCTAGTCACGCTGTCAGCATGCGAACCTCTACCACCTACAGAACTTATTGCTGCTGCTGTGCCAACCGCCGTGGCAATATCAGCTGCAGAACTTTTGCCCTTCGCCCTTTTGTCTATTTTATTGTTCCATCGCCAAGCCCACTTGTCAGTTCCAGAGCCATTGGAACTCAGAGAAGATCGACTTCCTCGTCGAGTAACACCATAAATCAACCCTGAATCAACGCTGTCAGCGTCACCATCGTCGGAAGCATCTTCCCACCCGTCGTCCTGGGCAGTTTCTCTCGAGGCACGATCGGACCGCCTACGTCGATGCTTGTCACGGGTTTCCTTCACAGCGTAGACGTCTTTGTGTTTCCGATCTTTACGGTGCTCGTATGCACCAGCTGCTGCTAGACCAGCCGCTGTGGCACCCAACGCAAGAATAGCAGCATGGTCATCTTTGTCACGACGATCCTTGCTACGCTTGCTGTTCTTTCGGCGAACGTAACCAGATCCAAAAGCAAGATCGGCATCGGAAGAAGAGGACGAACTGTTGCTAAATGTGAAGAAACCCTTGTTCTTTCGCTTTCCAGACTTCGTCCGATTGAGCGATGGAGATACAAAGAAAGAGCCAATGCCAGCATTTTCTCCTTGCGTCTGTGAGAGATCCACATATGACCCAAGCGCTGGGTCTGCTTTGTCTCGTCGCTTCTGCTTTGGCGAGCGCGATCGACTTCGGCGACGGCGTTTTTCCATCCCAATAGCAGTAGCGCCACCTGCCAGTGCTGCTTCAGCTGCGGAAATGTCTTCAGATCGTAACCCATAGTTCCGCTTCGAGTCTTTGCGCTGCGTCGATCGTTGACGGTCGAAATCCTCGCGCACTTCTACACGCGACGTCCGGTCACCTTCACGGTAACTGTCCTCATCCGGCTGCATTGGTCTCCCAGACTTGACGCTATAAGTATCATCAAACCCCTTATTGTTGAAAAGTGCTTGTCCCACCTTGGCAAGCCCATAACCAGCAGCACCGGCTGCAAGCCATGAGGTGCCGTTCTTTGACTTCTTACGTCTCTCCTCATCGGACGACGGATATCTACTAAGCTTGTCAACTCGGGTGGTGCTGCCGTACCTGCTCCCCCCTGATCGTCGCTTATAATGATGCCTCCTGGGAGCGTCGCGCGGAGAAGATCCTGGTTCAAAACAATAGCGACAAACTCCAATGTACTCGGTGTATTCCTCAAATTGTGAAACACCTTCAGGATCTCTGAAGAAATCTACGAGCTTTGATACAGGTCCACGATGCTTGTGCCTGTGCATCATTGGAGTAGCCGTTGCTCCGGGGCCAGCAAATGTCTGGCTATATGGACCATGATATGAATTACTGTGTTGACCATGGTGATCTGTATAGAATGCACCGGCTGCTGCTCCGGCAGCGGCAGCGGCAGCACCGTACAAAGGCTCATTTGAATTGGAAGACATTTTAGGTGGCTTAGAGTAAGATCCACCCCCGGAATTATGTCCGTATACTCCACCAGCGAAGCCTTGGGGAGCAGTCTCATAAACGGAATCCTGATATTGTATACCCGTGGACCCGTGAGCACTGTAGTACTCGTTTGCTAACCCGGCCCCCACAGCTCCGGTAGCAGCCATTGTCGCAGGTGGTAGTGATGGCGAACTTCTCGGGCTTGGTCGAATATTACCGGAAGTCTTTGAAGGTCTCGAACTTTTGCCGGGTTTGCTACTTTTTCCCGGCTTTGACGACTTTGGTGGTTTTGAGGATTGGGAATGTTGCTGCGTTTCATACGCGTCTGCCATGGTATAGAAAGAAGCAGCCTGGCCAACTTGGCCCAATGCACTCGGCTCGACAGGCGGTTTCGCTTCCGTAGTTGGTGTTTGTAGATGTGGTTCCGCTCCGGCAATGATCGACGGAGCAGTAGGTCGAATGCCGGGCTGTTCAGCTACCGACTCTCCTTGATCACCATAGTACTCGGACGCCAGACCAGAAGGACGGTATGCCGGGGTATATGTGTCTGGGAACTCTCCGGGAAACTGACTCTGCACATGGGAATCGAATTTCGAGTATGCTGGTTGTCCATTTGAGCTTCCAAAACCTTGGCCGCGGGTAGTTGAGTACGATGCTTCCCTTTCCTTGCGCCTCTTATCGCTGCCAGTTTTCCTCTCCTTTCTGCTCTCATCACGATCTTTGCTGCCAGTGCGCCTTCGCTCTATATCTCTCCTTTCTCGTGGGGGGGCTTCGTCGCTCGAAACGTCTCTCTCGCGCCTAATATCCCTATCATCTTCATGGTAGCTGTGATCTCTCTCCAACATGCTATTATTTCGAACCAGATCAGGCGTTCGATAGGACTCTGATTCTAACCGGCGTGTATCGGCAGTCGCATAGCTCGATGCAACCGACGCTGCAGCGGTGCCGGGATATGAGAGTTTTGTCGTAGATGAATAGCTCGTAGATGTTGGATTAAACCCATTTTCGCCTCGAGAGGACTTCCGAGTCGACTTGCTGGTCGACACCGAGTCCGACCTGCGACGGCTGGTAGTGCTCTGTTTCTCTTCGTCTTTAGACCGTCGGGTTTTGGTGCTGCTGGATGGCGCCGAACGCTCAGAAGAGCGCCCGGTCAAACTCTTCCACATCGTCAAGATGGTGGTACCTATAGAGTAGATGAATGCATTCCGTGATGGCGAAGAACTGTAATTGCGTCGGGATGTGTCCTTTTTGTCCGTAGCGGTCAAATGTTTTTGTTACAGTCAGCTCAATGTTGTTTTGCGCCTCGGGAAGTGTTCACTCCGGATTCTGGTTATCGTCCATTAAAAAGACATGACATCGTAGATTCGTTATCGAAGGAAGCCGTGCAGATCTAAATCGCTGATAAATGCAATACAAAATCACGCTGCAAGGAACTGACGTTCATGCACATCTGTGTTGCAGAGGGAAACAAAATGAATCGGCTGGGGTTCAAGATAGAGACTAAGCTACTGTACTATCGTGCGAGACTGACTACTCGAATAGGTTCACAGCAACCATTAAATTACTATACAGTAGTACTCCGTAGTACTGTACAGAGTAGTAGCGATCCATCAGCTCATCGCGGTACAGAGTAAGTTGCTTGTAATAGGTCCACTGGGCCTCTGACTACTGTAGCTTAGACCTCTTTTGGAGGCGCTTCAGCTGGCAAAAATGGCGTTACGGTGGTAAACACGATGGTGGTATCAGAAAGGTGAGATGATTCGCTTGCTGGCTGATGGTTGAGTGAGTGGCTGGGAAACTAGTCACAATCATAATTACAGAGTACAGGTAATTACAGCACCTTCCTCCAGCCAGTCTCGGTCTCCGTATCATACTCTGAGGCTCTCAGAGCTCTCTGCCAACAGTAATTACAGTACTGTAGCCCAGGTACCTAGGTACCCACCGCTGACCACGCCCACATCGAGGTGGATTTGGGCTGGGAACATGCTCCCCACCTCGAATTGCTGCTCTGCTGCTTTGTTCTCCAATGAATGTGGTCATCTCCTGTAGTTGACACCATCTCGCCGCGGGCCGTTTCTCGAAAAAGTTTAGCCGGACAAAAACAAATAAAGAAAGCGTCGAGTGCAAACAAAGACAATAGTGGCATTCCTCTTGGGAATGAACACCAAAAGAGAATCCGGGGGAAAACAAGAGCATTGTTGGGATCTGAAAGAAATTCACAGGTCGTATCCGTATACAGTTGAAGATACGCAAACATTGATTGTCTGGTTAGCCAGACGCCGACCTGAGAGAGCTGGCTAGGTACTGTAGGAATACTCATTCTTCTCTTTTCTCTTGCTTCGCTTGCTTCGATTCTACGACGCCTGTTCGACCCCGGAACTTTTCGGTGATATGCGATGCTGAGAAATTCCTTGCGCGGACCGCAATCCAGTCCGGAAGAATGCGCATCCCAAGAGCAGAGAACTTAAAAAACCCTGGGAGGATCAACTGCCCGCTGTTTCCGCTCAGTATAAACCGCACCGTCTCTTCCGCCACTGTCTCCGGTTCTAACGAAGTGCTCAAGAATTCGGCTTTTGGCTGCCATCCCGCAAACAAAGGCGTTTTGGTGTACCCTTGTGTAACCAATACCGTTCGGACTCTGGGGGCTTTGTATCTGGTGACAAGCTCGGCCGCAAGTCCTTCGTGAAAGGTAATCGCAGCGGCTTTAGAAGAAGAGTAGTCGATCATGTTTGCTGTTGGGACATATCCAGCAAGTGAAGCCACGGTGACGATCATGCCATGATTCTGGGCAACCATGGACGGGAGGAATTCTTTGGCCAGCCAGTAGTGGGCAAGAGTATTGACGTCAAAAACAGCACGCAGATCTGCTTCACTAGAATCTAGGACCGTTTTACCCTGGAATAGCCCGGCGTTGTTGATCAGGACCGTAGGATCCCGGCCAAAATCGAGTCGGATCTGAGCTGCAGCCTGCGCAATCGAGGAGGTAGACCGGATGTCGCATTGGTAGGATCTCACATCTTTCGGCGCTTCGTATGTAGGAGGTCGAATATCAAGAACGGCGACCTTGACACCGAGCTCTGCCAGAAGCAGTACAATCTGTTTTCCAATCCCATCTGCCCCTCCTGTACAGACCACAAGCTCGCCATCCGCCCAGTCGAACCTGTCGGAAACACCGTTGTTCACAGCACGACGATTGAGGTACCCATTAAGAACTCTCACCACTCCAAAAGTGGCGAGGTATTTCAATTGACCAACAGCCGATTCGTGACTCTTTGTAAACGTCTGGCCCAGAGGAGTGAGAAGGACGCCAAGAAGTAGAGGAATTGTCAACGCTGGGTTGAGAATGCTTTGTTTGATCCATCCGCCAAGCACATCTCCTGTAAATCCTGTATGCACCAGCGATACTCAGTCTCCACGCACAAAACAAGAGCCACTTCGCCAAAAACATATCACTATACCTTCTCTAGGCAACCATCCCGTATGAAATGGCATGCCGAATAATTCGTTCGACTTTCGGGATTCTCAAGTAGAACAACAAAGCAAGTAATGGAGCCGTCGAAACGGGAAACGTAACGAGAAAGAAAGGAGCTGAGATAACGTTTATATATCAAATGACACCGGGGCTCTTATAAATCCACAACTGATTTCATCCATGCGAAAAACAAGTCCATGTGGATTTTCTGACGTCTGAGCACTGGTCTCAACGGTCAATAGACGAGGGGGGTTTCTTATCAAGATGGATCAACTCAGCGTCGAACTATCAGACTCTATTGAATGCCAATTCATTTAGTTAATCGATTCCGAAGAATACCAGAACAGTAGGCCAATGGCATTCAAAGATGTTAAGACCCAGACTTTACGCCAACAAGGTGCGCAGGGTTCAGGTTGTGTGATGGTGGATATGTGACTGGGGTGTGATTTTTCGGGGAGGGGGTGTCGGTGTAAGGGTGGTGGATGAGCTCGGAGATGAAAAGGGCAAGTTTCACGAGGCGCTAAATGCGTATGCTTTCAACGCCCGTCTCGCTATCCTCAAGATATTGACAAAGAAACCACATAGGTCACATCACAGACCTGTTTCTGCTGCGGAAAGATTATGATCAGGAAAGATTATGGTTAGAACACTGTGGATTCTTTGAAGCTATATGAAAACCATTGCTCTCGAATATGTACTGTTGCGAGCATGGTGGCATCGCTATCAGACAGCCTCTTCAAATACAACCCAGAGCCATTGATGATGGGATCCAAAAAACTGCGCAGGAAAAAACTGGACAATAGCCACCCATCTTTGGGTCATGAATTTCGTGAAGTATCTCCGGAATGCAAGAACAGCAAAACAGCCTCCCAGAACGAAGAAAACATAGCAGACAAAACACAAGGCCAACGAAGGGATATCTTTTGCCAAAAGGCAAATGCGTAGAGGTCATCGAGACCCAGGCCAGAGGTAGACATACACAAAAAGCCGCCCGCCGAACAAGCGTTATCGCTTTCGACAAAATGAACTCCCCGAAATGCTTTGAGGCCGTCAAAACGTGAAGAATTGCTTTATAATACAGATGATTTCGAACAGGTATGAGCAGTCGTTCTAAGGTCGAGATAATGGGGTATCACGTGTCGTGAGAGCTGAAGCTGTCGCCAGATGAAACTGTAGGTGGTGGAAGGTTGCCCTGGATCTGCTCGAGGATGAGCGCATCCTCCCTAAGCGTAGGTGACACATCCTTATGTTCTTCCAAAATCTTGATGGTACGCCGCATGAGTCTTTCAAGTTCATGACGATCGACGTAGGCTTTGAGCCTGGGTGACTGGTACGCCGCTGCGAGGATAAGCATGTTACCAAATTGTCTGTTAACTGAGTCAGCCTAGAGTACGGCCACAGTGATACGGTAGAGGACTCACGCATGAAGTGTCCCAAAAATGTTTGTGACAATTAACCGACCCACCCTAGGAACCACCGCATCAAATGCAATGGTACTGGCGATAAGCGATTGGATGCCTATCTCTGCTAGCTCTCTCTCCCTGTCTGTCAAAGGTGGATGCTCAGTGCCTGTCAGGTTTTGAGAGAAGGCATGATGCTGCGGCAGCCTCGCCTTGTACTGCTGTTGAGCGCTGCGGTTTGGATGTCTCAGATGTGTCACCGCTGGAGAATGAGGCTGAGAGCGATCATCAGGGCGCGAAGGTGATCCAGCTGAATAGTTGTCATCGGAGTTGAGCTGCTTCCTTGCTTTTGCAGCATCAATTTCTTCCTTCATTATCTTCTCCAATAATGGACGGAGGATTATATTTCGTCCACCGTAGAACTTTGCTCGCAGACGCGCGGCCAGTATATCCGCGGCCGGCGGTTCTCTGTCGTCCCAACCTCTGCCTGCAAAGACTTTGCGATACGACTCGAGATTGTGAAACAATGCCTCAATAGAGCCAAAATTCCTATTTTTCAAATTCTTGGGATCGTAGAGCTCGCTATGCGTATGATTGAGATGTTTGCGAAGATAGAGCTGAAACAAGTAATACTCGCTAATCATGGTGCTATCAAAAGGCAACTGCCATTTCGTCGTTTCGATTGCCGCAGCCGAAGGATAGAAGATGTTACTTTCCATGAAGTCCTCATAATAGGATATGGCTGTCGGTTGCAGCTCTTTTAGTTCGGCGCGGATGTCGCTGGCAAACTAATGTTAGCAAATCCGTTAAAATCTGGAGAGAAGTTCTTACCTCTCCAGCTGCAGGCAGGTCCAGTAACAGATCTCAATAAGGTCGACCTGAATTCGATGGCCGGAATTATAATGTCCGTTATTATTTTTATGGGCATTATGTATGCTGCTCATAAGCTGGGATGACCTAGCCGGGGTTAGCAACGTCTAGGTTCGGCCTAGTTGCAGTGTACATACCGATGTATTAAGCCAATGCATGCTGATGAGGCTGATATGATCCAAGCATAGCTAGAGAATGGGTGCGCCAGTTGTCCCCAATACAAAGCAGCCAGAATGAAAGCTTGGCAATGTTCGAGATCGCTGCCTCCTAGATGTTCGCCCAAGACACCGATAGCCCAGGCAAAATAAGCAAGACCAGGTATCACATCCATATTCCTCACCACCGGCCGTGCATCGTTTGTCATCGACGGATGGCTGTCCATGGGTGCAATGGGAGGCATTGAAGGTGAATTTTGATTGCTGGACACTCCAGAGGAAGACAATAACGTTGCAGGTTGACTAGAAGGGGTAGAAGTTGCTCTATTCGAGGCGTTGTTCTTCACTGGGCCTGGAAGAGGACCTTTGTATGCGCATATCTTTCCCAACGCAAGTATTAGGACGATGATCGCATTACCGATGGTCCTGCCAATTTTGGGATACCGTGGTCCAGTATAATTTTGCTCAGGCCCTTGCCGTTGCTGATACTCTCCATAGTAGTACTTGGTGTCACCGTCACGCTTCCGCTTTCCAAGAGAGGGTCCTGGTCGAACAGGCGAGTAGGCCTGCTTGAACCTGTTGACCATCTGGCTCAATCTGCGGGGATCAAGAATTGGATGCATCACATACATGTGATGCATGAAACTGGTCACATATTGGTCAATGGTATCGGAATCGAGTTTCAACCTTCCATCCGCGCCCAAAACTCCCGGGTGGTCTTCAGAAATTAACACTCGCTCCCTTCCAAGACCTTCAAGATCGAACCCCCACACAACGTCGGGAGAAGTTGCGCTCTGCTCGTCACTGTTCGAGCTGACGGTACTTCCTGACGGGCTAGATGCGGATTTCGCTGTGTCATCCTTGTTTTCTCCTTCCCCATGACCGTAGAGTCGAAGTAGACCTCGCGACCACTCTCCTTTGGCGACATAGTCCGGCGTTGGCTCATGATGTCTCTTTAGAAGCAGCCTGATGGACGGCCACGAAAGCATTTCATGAGCAGCTGTGGTATGATCAATGGGTGCAATAGTGCCAACATTAGCCGATGTTGGCCCAGATAACATCGGCCTAGTCTCGAGATAAGTCGATAAACTCTTGGATTCAATAGTGTTGGCGTCGTTTCGAGGGGCCAAATTTGAATTAGGAGAGCCTACAGACGCCGAATAGGAACGTTGCATGGTTGTCCTTTGTAGTGCTTGTCTCGGGGATGCTTCTGAGCCCGAACCGAATCGCAAGTTCGAGATCTCCTTGTCGTGCGTGGAGAGCCTTTTGTCATGGGTCGACACTATGCCTTTGATCTCCTGCATACTCTGCATCATACTCTCCATATTCTGCATCTGCGTTTTCATGCTTTCCATCTGCGCTTTCATCAACTGCATCAGCTCCGTCTGCGCCGCTCCACTCTTCTCCGTCTTCTGAGGTTGTAAATCTCGGTATTGACATTGCAAGTGATTCTCCTGGCAATGGCCACACTGAGGTTTGCCTTCATCACACTTCGCCTTGCGGGTCCGACAGCTTTCACAGGCATGTTGGGCTCTGTGTCCCCGTGGGCGTGGTGGAAACGGGGGTTGAGGCTGCGGTGGCATCCCCCAGTAAGACGAAGCTGGTTGCTCGTATGTGACTGGACTGATCCTATTACCTGGGCCAACAGGACCTTGGTGAGCTGGTGGATGACCGGAATACACTGGCAGGTGTTGTGGTGCCTGAGAGGTCGGTTGTGCAGGTGCCGGTGGTGGTCCTGATGGTACGTTTGGCATCACCTCACGAGGTGCAGGAATTGGCGGTGGATGCGCTTGCTTTGTAGTCGGGCTCACTTCCATCTGAGAGTACTGAGGACGGCTACGATAGTCGCCCGGTCCGTAATACTCACTTGGGGGCGGTCCTTCTGGGCCTTGGCCGTTGACATGCGGAGGGTGATGGATCACGTTTCCAACGTCAACGGGAGATCTCCTCGGCGTGGACAGGCTCTCAGAGCGGCTGTACGGCGGAGCACTTGAAGGAGGAGCATATTCTCCTCTGGGCGGTGGATAAGTGGAATACGGCTGAGGTGGTTGTGCATGCGACGATGCTGATGGCGGTCGGTCATACCCTGGAGGTCCTGGAGGAGCTTGGCCAGGTGCTGGGTGCGACGGCCATGAACCTGGAGCAGTAGAGGTCGGCTGGCTTGGCCCATGAGGTACCGGGGCACTTTGTGACATGGTTCGCCGACCGTCTGGAGCCGGAAGTCCACCGTAGGAACTTTGACGATAGCGCTGTTCCTCAATCCCTATTCCTTCCATCTCGATTGCGAGGCAAGCTTAGAGGCCATTTGACCTACTGAGCTACACTCGGCATCAAAGCGTCAAATCAAACTAACTATGCGACATTTGGGGCAGAATCACATGTGTAACGTTGTGAAATCGGTCAAGAAAGCCCTCCAGGTGAGAATGATGTGATTCGAATCTACGCAATCAATCAGACCGCCACAATGATTTCCGGGGATACAGTGAAGCGTCAGGCCCAAATGTTGGCATCCGAAGCATGCAGTAATTGGATTCCTCAGGTCGTACCGCAACGGATGCTATGAAGTCGTACGAAGTCGCTAGACCGAATAGCAGATCGAGTGTGGTGTCACAATATATGCGGTCAGGCTTGATTCGAACCAACAATGCTGGTCGCAGAGCCTGATATATGAACGAGGTCGGCGGAGTGTTTGGGGGGTAAGGTCTGTACAGGATCCTACTACCCAGGTATGTAAGAAAGGTGAGTGGGATGGAAAAGCTGGCCGTTATGAGTGGACGACCCTGCGCATCTCTTTTGTTTTTTTGGCTACGTGGGATTGACGGGCTCCAGCAGAGCTAAGGTCCACCTCTAAATCAACCACAATACGGTACTCGTACAGTACACGGCCTTTTCTTGGGGTTTGAGTATTATGGGTGAAGGGAAGCAAGTAACAGTAGTATGTACTGTACATACTGCACATAGTAGTAGATGATACGAGCTCGGTCGACACGTTAGGTAAGGTATGTAATTCAGAGTACATTTTGGAGAACGGGGGACCAGGCGATCGGTAAGAGCGATACGAGGATTACGGATTCACCGAACAACAGGCATTAGGTACAGTACCTACTTCGTCCCTCATTACTCAGAGTACCACAATATTACAAGCTAGGTCGGTCTCTGTAGCACCGTAGTCTGATTCGGCAACGTTAGCTTGCAGCGCAAGATCGACGACAGCATCAAAGTGCCGGCGGTGCGAGTGGCGGCGTTGGGTCCGCAGGAGATTGGGTTTTACAGGCGAGGGCAAGCAAAAAGGTGGATCTTAACCACTTATTCTCACTGGGCAAAGCTTACGACCTGAAAATATTGGTATCTCGGAGCTTCACCTGACTAAGGTCGGTCCACGATAGGTATGGGCCATGGGCATGGGGCTCAGGTTGAAGTTACCTATACTGTGGTACGTGGTAGGTTAGTTATCCACCGACAGTACAATACCATACCAGCCAAGAAGTCTGGGTATATGTATCAGCTTCAAAATGCAGAACGCCCAGGTAAAGGTCCAACAACGGTATCTTAACTGAACCCTACATAAAAGGGTACCTAACCCATCCAGCGGGGTACAATACTACTATGTATTACCGACTACCTCTTCAAGCGGAGCCCAAGGGAGGGAGGCGATCGGTGCGTCCTGTGTTTCATTCATTCATTGGTTGACCATCGTCTCCGAAGATTATTCGCCGCTCAATTGCTTCGTCTGCTGGAAGATGATAATAATGATGCGAGTCGCAGTTTCATCCTTCCAGCATGGATATCTCGGAATTAGCGTTGATTGAGATCGCATTTCCCGAGTTCTGTCAAAAGGTGAGGCGAATAAGAGTCCGGGTTGGAAGCAGGGATTCATTTCAACCGCGGCGGAGTAATGCGCCGACAGGGGAAGCTATTTGTGAGGTAGGAGACCATCTCCCAAGTGTGTGGGAGGGGATAGATGCCTCTTCGACCAGGCAAAACCAAGGCGACTGCCAATGGTGAAGTACATGTCTATGTGTCACTATCGCCACGCCTTCAGCGTTGGAAGGAAAGGAAACAAATGCTCACTGAGAGGCGATTGATTTTGGCGGTGGTATTGAATGCAATTTTAACTCGCCCGTACCGGTATCCTTACCGCCTATCTGCGTCCATCCAATGATGCCGCCTTTTGTCCGGGGAGCGAACGGCACCTCAGGAACTATTACGCGTACCGTACAGCATACTGTATGGTAAAGGCCAAATCGCTGGCGGAGGAAAATACCTACAGGACAATTGGTAACTCTGTGGCACCGATGTGGCTGCAACTTCTGGTGCCCCATACTGTACTCCCGAACAACCAGGGTGCATGAAAGTGTGATCTCCTTCTTGGTCCCATGACAATTGGAGGGGCTCTCGAAGCGCTCTTCAACTGGTGGAGGTCAAACAAAATTTGGCCCGAGACCGAAAGGCAGCTTGGACCGATGTGGGAAAGGCCAGCGAATCGTGAGATGCTAGAGCACGCCCAGATTCCCACAACACAAGGATGCCAGGGTAAGCCATCTGGCAAGGGGCTCGCTTTTGGGACGGCGATGACAGATTCAAGGCTCGGCTATTGTCTGCTAATTGCGGTGTACCAATTGAGGTACCTACACCCGATGCTCGGGTGACGATCGAAACCCCTACCTACCTGTTGCAACTGACCAGACAGCTAAGTAGGTAGCCAAGGTTGTCTGTGATGGATGGTAGCCCAAAAGTCTAATAGGTGTTCCCGAGAAGATTGGACGAATTATAGAAGTAGATCTGCCGAACGTTTTGACCGCAAGATGATCGAACGCTGCCCTTGATCCTCAACAGCGTACCCAGCCGACAACAGTCTCGTGGAAACATAATCTCAAAGGAACAGAGGAACAGGAATCGAGAGAAGCGGTATGGTTGCAACCGGGCTGACGAAATGCCAACACATTCCTTGCTGTGTAACATGTGTAGTGAAGCCGAATATGGCACACCGCGAGCTGGAACATGCTGAGAGTACTCTGAGTATATCAAGCGATGATCACTACTCCAAATAGTGCTTCTTGGACAGGCCCATAAACGACTATCATGCCTAAGAGGAAATCAGACTATATCCTGGGCGCCCATACAGAGATCCAATTGTCCACGCATACGTAATTACTCTCCGGTTTGGCAGCTGAAGTTGGTACTGTAGGTTTTCGGAAGGATCTGGTTAGGAGACCAGAGGTTTCGCTCCAGTTTTAGGCTCAAGTCTCCAATCAGACCCTGTGGAGTACAGTATACAGCTCGTCACTGGGAATCTCCCTCTAATACTAAGGATATTGTTCAGCAAGTCCGCGATCGCGAATTTTTCGGTCATAGGAAAAATAAATTACGGGTCAATGATTCGCGACTTTCATAGCCCTATTTAGAGACCACGAGTTTCCTTTACAACGGTGTGCCTTGGATTGGGCTAGGATGCAGTATTGCGATGTTGATGGGGCTCCAGTGAAATACAACTTTTCAAGGAAGATCTTAGGGTATATATTCGGAGGATTCGCGTCGAATGAGAAGATGAGAGGCTCCTCTTCAGTGAGTCGGGTAGATGTCGGGGCGGAAACCCCCTGGTGATTGCTTCTCAGCGTGTTAACCAGACGCAGTGGCAGTGGCGTACCAATGCATATGTATTCTCACAATGACAAAGGATACGTTGACTGGACCGGTTCACAGTTCTTTATATCGTCTTCCGCTTCCTCTTACAAATGCTCAACGGTCGGGTAATTGCTACACCACATCAGCAAGACATACCCCATATGTGAGGAGAAATCTGATCCTGCCGTCTCAGATACGGGGTATTGTTATGTGCATTGTCTTGAACCTTGACCTCCGCCTCCTGCAAGGCTGCATGGCATCCTGCATTTGGTCAGTGCGGACTGGAAAAGCCTTCCTTGGAACCGTGCAGCTGTTGCGAGCATATCTTGCGAACAGTCTCTTTCCTGTCCGTGATCAGATGCGAGATCTCCTCGTGTATGCCATCCATTTATCTCGACAATCGGTTACTTCGGATGCGATTGAATAGTGGTAGAATCGGCCGATCGATCCATGGTAGCGGTAGGGACCGCTCACAAGCCGATGCTTGTCCTGAATGGGTTCTTGTGGGAGGCATGCTACAGAGTACCTGTAGTTAGTACGTTACGATAGAGTAATCTTGAGTCAGCAATGGCACATGACAGGCATCTCCTATTGGATCACCACGAGACGATTACGTATCCTAGCACCTCTCGCTCGGTCGGCTAGATACCACGTTGTTGATGGCCATTCTGCGGCGATCTTCTCTGCTGGCTGAGGCACCCATATCCAGCCCTCGATGTCGTGGTAAAGAGAACATTCATGTCGAGGGGGAATATTGTTTGTCAATCCATTGGGCAGCAAGAATCCGGAGCCCTGAGGTTGAGGTGGTTGAAGGAGCCACAGCTGAACTCTATTTTGTGATACATATTACAGTACAATACCTCAAACTCGGTAATATACGTTACCCATTTGCCTTGGTGTGCATTCCGTAATTTTACAAGGCACCTCGTTTCTGTAGTTGACCTGATAGGAAATTCATATCAGACGAATGTTAATAGTAATAATAAGAATACAGTACAGTCCCTTCTCAAAGCCTTTAGCGTCCAGCACGCCATGGGTGCTGATCGTCCTTCGGTAGACGGCATAACCGAGTCGCCCTGTTTCGTGGATTGGCTCGAAGTCCTGGTTGACATAGGGACTACTTCAATCCGCAAGCCTTTCGTACGATGGTACGTACAGGATAGCGACCTGCGCAAAGTTCTTATCAGTGTTCTTACATAATGTGTACCTCTCAAGCGTTGGTATTCACATCCTTCCACATCGGCAACAAGCAACGTTGTCAATATACATAGTACGACGTATTGGTGAGGTAGGGGTATTGTACATACCCGGTACTATTATGCATGTACCATAATACTACTATCATACTATCATACCTATGATAGGGACTACTCTGTACCTACCTAGGTACTGTATGTACCTCGTACGTTCCAACCCTTTGGTAAGCTACGCCCAGCCATCCCAAGCCTTCCCACTCTCCTAGTGTCTCTAACCCACTTCAACTGACGTCGATCGCTATGATGGCCCACGCCCAATACTCGGAGTATGTACCTAATGGAAAGTACCGTGTAGCCATCCGTTGTGTTGGGTCAAGAACCCATACCTAATAAAGGGGCCGTCGTTTCCATCATGGTCGTCGAATCCCATCCAAATCGCCCTCGAACAACACGGCATCGTGCCTCTTCTCGACGTCAGGGACAGAGAAACTGTACTCAGGGTAGCAAAGGGTGGCGATCGGCCATGGTGCCATAGTAGCCGATGGGAACATGCTAGAAAGGGAAATGAAATATGGGGATTCTTCTGCTTGTCCGTCGCCTTTACGCACATTGCCTCATTCCTGAGGTCCCTATTACCTGGTTCAAGGCGCGTCATAAAGCTGGTACCGGGGACGCATCCTGCACTGTGTGCCACCCTACTGTACACCATATTCGGGGGGCTCTGATCCCTCGTTGACCAATTGGTCACCGATGATCACCCGAATAGGATTTCTCAGGTTTCTGGTACCTCGACCAACAGCGATCCAACTCGAAATGAAGATGACGGCTTGACGTGCAAGGATGATACCACCGGTATAATGCTGCTGTTATAGTATGTGTACACAAAGTTTGCTTCGTTATTATTGTACTCCTTATGAGGGACCGTTCGACAATGCGATAGATCTCCTGCTCCAATGCTACGTTACGTTACGTGCATGGTACTGTACAGTGATGGGCACAGCTGGTTGCGTCTAGCGATCAACCAAAGACAAGGTTCCTGGCACCAACATCGCCTTTGCCGGTAGTGCCATGAATAGGGTGAACTGGCCGGCAAATCCAGAGATTGCCTTTTTCTCGCATCTCCTCATTAATTATTGAACGGAAAGTTGAGAAAGTCGCAATGCCTCAGATCCTTGTTGACTCGGTTATTTGTGCAACGAAACGGTTGCAACATCATCTCTCCTCAGAATCGCGAGACAGGCTTGAAGCCGATTGTCCATGCCATACAACAACCAACATTGGGAGCGGTCCATCCCTTGCTATATGTAATCGGTCTGTATGATTAGCTGAAACTTCGAAAAGGTCAACTCCAACAACGGCCCACCAGGCGATGGCATCACCGAGTCTCTTTACCATAGTGAATACCTAGGTAAGTCTATACCTAGTCATCGCTTGGAAAGCAAGGTCATTTGGTGATACTATCGAGTGCCTGGCACGTGCAACTCTGCTGCATACTGGCATCTTGAGATACTATGTAGATAGATGAATGGGGAACAAACCTTGCAGATCTCACAGGTCCGCTATAGTAATCGCATGACCGATATATATCAGGGACATGCGCGAAAACAAGGAAGTTCTTTGACAGGGAGGAGAGTTCAAAGGGCGACAAAATGCAAGCCCAAACGCCTGGGCACCTGGCCTATAGAATCTTGTCGGTTGTGCGGTGTGGTCAACCCAGACTGTCGGCACCACGATTACACCCAGGTAAGCGTAATTACATACATAGTACAAGGTCTATTCCCATCGATTGTTGTGTGCCAGAGCGTCGGTATACGGATACGAGTGGGGGTTTCCCTGCAACACTACCGAGATAAGAATCCATCCCATAGTACGTGGGTGAAAGTCAGGGTAGCGAGCTGCGTCTAAGGTTTCGGTCGTTAACGTTGGCTGTTGCAGATGCTCGTTGATCCTGAAAATCATTATCATTGATGCCCGACCTTTCGTGCCTGCGACGATCATATCATTTTTCAAAACTCCGTGTTCAGAACATGAGCGAGGATTCTGATAACGGAGGGGGAAGGGAACTGAATTCAAGGAGCCGATTTTCGTTGCGGTTACTCTCAGAGTAGACCCCTCATGGTCTGAAACACCACACCCGTGGAGAACATTGCTTTCGCTCGGTCTATTGGCTCCCATTGCAGCGGTGCGAGCAGGGATCCAGTACCTGGCAAACTGGGGCAGTAGTGACGACTCTCCAAGCAATCGCCGTCCTCCTCAGGGCCTCGGAGACAAACAGCATACTGGACCTTATGAGTTGGATAGTTCGCTCTAATCGCCACATTTAGTCAAATGGATTAATTACGCCCAGCCCCCGGGTTGAAATGGCAAACTGGGACATGGTCGGTTCTCGTTGGTCGTTGGTTATTCCATGGAAAACGACACATTTCCTCAGCTTCGATGGTGCCGGTAACAGAAAACGCCATAGAGCAAACTGTCTGTCACACAGAGCAAGCAGGCTCTAGACCACGTGCGATTGACATGAGCGAATATCCATTCCGCACAAAAGAGATAGTGATGCACAAGGAAAGCCATGAACCAGACCACCGGTTTGCATCCTCATCCATGCTCTATCGTCTCTCTCTGGTGTGTGTCTCACCCACCCTACCAGATGTGGCCCGGGTGGCCGACACTGATTGTGTATAAATTCGAGAAGAGCCAATCATGATTGTCAGTCGGCGAGTCGAAACTCTGTATCTACCGATCTGTCGGTAAGAGCAGTATGGATATCCAGACTGCCAATCACATCGATCTCGGTCGATCACGACGGTCGGCAGGAGAAAATGATGTGTCGTCTTCAACAAGATACTTTGGTAGTATCGTTCTTAATCCTTGCACCATGTAACAGTTCTGCGGCGAAAGTCTGCCTCGGAAGAGGCAACTCTGTTAATCTGTATCCAACACTACTCTAGTACAGTACTGTAATGACAAGTATAGCAAATTGGTCATGGAGCCTTCAGGAAGCACGCCCCAGACCCAGTTCAAAACTTGCGAATCAACAACTACATCCGTCAGTTTGTCAATTTTCTTCCACGTATGTTCCCGCAGTTTATGAGTGAAAGGATGTCGAACCAACTTGAAGTGGACGTACCAACCCCAATATTGCAATCTACATCACTCGATGCATCCTAGTCTGAGATCTTGTCGTGAAACGAGCAGCAACCACGAAAATTGAGATCTCGCCTTGCAGCAGTTGGGACAAATCATTTAGCCTCTCACTCTGGGACGTCCGAGTCGGCGCACACGCAAATTCCGACCTGCTCTCGTGCCCTTGATTCCTGAATTTCCCAATCGGAGTCATTGATTACTTGATGTCTATTCATGTTCCACGTTGTTTCGAGGAAATCAAATAGCCTTCATCGCGGTCATTGGACCGGTACGTCGTATGCAAGACCTGGCAAAGCATACCATGGCGTACAAGGCATCAAAGTGCCAAAGAGTGTGTGGAGGGTTGGTAATGCTCATCACATGACGACGTTGGCCATCTCTGACATGTGAAAGGATGGTAGGAGTACGTGGCATGATGCTCCCCAGGTAAGCACAGCATGCAGATTGATCTGAGTGTCTTGCATTGCATATCCGACTCGTCTCGACTTTGCTCACCGTCGTTCAACCGTTACCTACCACGATCTCCTGGGTATTTTTGCGGTGCTCCCTAATTCAGGAACACTCACAAGATTTATCAAAAAGCGGCAGCAATTTATTTCGCCATCCCCGGCTTTGGTCACACGAGGGACTATACATAAGTAGAGGCTGGAGCGTCAGGTTACTGGGAACAAAGCGTTACTTTCACCCAAGAATCTAAATTGTGCTGCAGAATCAAAAAGCATCCTCCTGCCTTTTTCAACAAACGGGCAGGCAAGAATTTCATATGCCCTTTCGCCTGTTAGGCGAATTTTCATGCAAGGGAGACCTTGGCTGGAAGCCAGCGCCTTTTGCTTTGCGGTTTTCATGGCCGTTGTACAGAGTTTTTCTCAGCCTCGAAAGTCGGGGAGTCTCGAGCGATAGGTCAAGAAAGGCAAATGTGAATGCCGCTAACACTCCTGCAAGGGATGTGATAGATCATAAATCTCACGATCATACCGAGGGTCCAATTTCAAAGAGGCCAAACCCAAAGGTCAGGTTTGAGCTCCAAAGTAGTGGCTGACCGCCTCCTGCACGACACATCGTTCACCGTGGAGTCTTGTCACTTCTTGTCATGTTGTCAACACCGAGCTTCTCCGTCACGTCAGAGAGTGATGCGAAAGGTGGTACATCCTGGTCCGTACTGGGCTAGCAAATGGCAATGCGACATTTCAAAATCGTGGCGTCAATTCCCCACGCTTTATTTCCTAACGGTCTCATCCAGTCGTCCCCACCTACCAAATCACAATATCACCAACCGACGCTCAAGGTTTCAACAGGAAATCTTGTGCGACATGGGCAATCTGATCGATCCCAATCAAATCTCGGGCTATCTGCATCCAATGACTTAGCATGCATGAGGGATAATGATGGCAGATATCCCTGTCCCTGAGCAATATACTACGGTAGCAACACTTTCCCGGTTCCCAAAGTGGAAGTAATCCATACGGAGTAGACACACCAGTCCAAATCGAAGCGAAGTACCTTTGCCTTGCCTTTAGTGGACACGGCTCGTTTCCTTTGTTGTCAAAATTGATCAGATGCCTCTTTTCACGACGTGATTCAACCGTTTTTTTCTTTGCCATGACATTGTGCCATGTGTTTGAACTTTGTTGGCGCATTGACCAACTCCATGTCACACGTCAGCTGTCTATTGATTTGACTGTTTCAAGGTCATTCGCAAACGACAGGGCCTGGCTTTACGTCGGCTGCAGTGATGGATACCCTTTCCTCTCCTCTGAGATCCTGCATTGGTGTGCTTTTGGCCCGCTGATTTTCCACCGCGGCCCGCGCGGTGACCAAACAGGGGTTGTAAACCTTCTGGGCACTGCTTACCGTACTCCTTCACCAGGATATCTCGGCTACAGAGCATTTCTGCTTCATATTTTCTTTTGTCAATTGTTTATTCTTGGTATCATCCAGGGTCCGCTCTACCCAGAGACCAGTTTCATGCGCTCCTGTTAATGCTACGACCAGCGTTTACATGCATACCCCCTGTTTCTTCATATTTTCGACTCCGGTTGCATAACGTCTTTTAACAGTTGAAGCGCGGAAACCGCAAATGCTACCATGTTCTTCTCGCGGTCTCCGCCACGACCGGTCTCGACCTCCCTAGTGACCGTACCATCGGAGGAAGCGATGGCTAATGCAACATAACCTCTACAAGTCGTCAGCGGCCGTGCGTCTAAATTCCACGGGTTATGCTTCGGTAATGTCTTTTCGATGTAGAGCAAATGTATTCAGATCGGTTCAGACTGGGCAACCTTTCACTTACGGAGTACGATTTCTGGTGTTTCCCCCTGTTGGACCAGCCGTACCTGACTCGCAAATTGTATAAGTCGAACCTAGTTTTTCACGAACATTCTCGGCGATCTCAGAGACTACGTCAGGGGATGGACCTCTATAGTTTTCGATGTGGTGCTGTGTCCAACCGGTGAACGCCAGCCTGGATTCCAGTGTGTAGATCTAAGAATGGCCCCCCTTAATGTTAGCCTCTGTTAGGGGCTGTTTGTCTCGGTGTCACAGGGGTATCATGATACCGTCAATCCGCCCCTATAGATCCCAGATGCCCCGGGAGTCGACAAGATAGACGCAGATATGATCCCTCCTGCGGCCTACACGAAAACGTACCGTCAGGTTAGCAGATCAAAATTGTCAGATACCCTCCGTCGATTGGGTGGGCATGATTTTCAAGAATGGGAGGAGCTTACCGTCTCTGCAACCGAAACCGTCTCTTTCCGCTCTTTGAGAAGATCGACCACCTCCCTGGCTATACTTCTAATAGACTCTGGTGGGAATGTATCCGCCATGGCTGATCTTGGTTTTGGGGCACGGTATGCCCTTTTTTCAAATATGCATGCACCGGGTGGCTTAATTACAGGAATGTCGGTCAAAGGGATGAATATGGATTTAAGATGAAGTACGATGGGATTGCAACCCGATCCGACCAGGCGACAATTAATGCCACTTCATCTCATGCGGTAATGGGAGGCAGGGCAGGGAGAGGCCAATGCAAGCCCCGCGGGAAAGTTGTGGCGGGGTACAGTAAAATTCATCTGATGGTCAATCGAGACGGGAAACGGTAGCACCCATGTGGTGTGCATTAGAGCACAGTAGCACCATGCCATATGCATGCACCTTTGCTTGACGATGTGTGGTCGAACAACGACCCATTTGTGTGTGATCATCCTGGCTTGTCTGTGGCTTTCTCCGTTGTGCACCGTACTCTCATTCTCTGTCAGTGTTGTAGGTCATTTTGCTATTAATTAGATCTTCCCTTTTCAGGACTGTGACAACACAGCACGCTAGAGGTTGTCCTGACGAGCCACATATCCGATCTGTAATATAGTTTTTAACATAGCTTCAACGTTCCAGAGTTCACCAACTGCCCCGACCTTATCAATCCCTCTCTCTGGTACCACCGCGATCTTCTGTAGATTCCATACCTCCCCTGTTCGCTTCCCATATTTAGGTACAGAACATGAGCGGTATCGAAGTGTACCGATATCCAGTCTGTCACAACCCTCAACATGTTACCACCCACCCAAGGCGAAGCTTCAGCCGGAAGACATATACCGAGTGTATCTACACACTCAAATTCCGACATACAATTTCGAACAGGCCCTTGTGTTCAACAAACGAGGGAAGCTGGCAATGTAATGGTAGAGTATAAGAAAAGCTGCCGTTCACAAAATTCCTTTCGTCGTCTTTCCTGAAATTTCAATATATCCTTTCTTTCCCCTCTCCTATCCAACAATACAATATCGTTAAAAAAAAATAAATCAGGACAGATGGTTCTAGACAATGAGATCAAAAATCGAACTTGAGAACAAAGAAGGAACACTCGGCCCGTCAGAAGTCTAAGCAATGCTCTCATCATTCTCTCTACTTAAGGGGTGAACATGACATATAGCCCTACAGATTATTGTCCTACTAGTCTTCTTCATCCTGAGGTATTCATTTAATAACTCGAGACATATGGAAGCCTGACGAGAGGCAGTGTATGTTAGAATCGCCCACCCGGCGAAAACAGTCTGTATTGAAAACAATGGAGATGTGATAGCTGGGAATATCCAAGAAAACCGAGTCTCAAAAGCATACCAGGAGTCACTGCTCACAACCCCTATTCTACAGTAGTATCATATGAAGAGAGAAACCCAGGCAATCAGTTAAGTCCATAGCAGATATCTCACACTGTTCCACACAGCACCCTTGTCATCTTCTTCGTCCCTATTTTCTCAACGATAGTCTCATTCCTCCTAACCAAGTCACTTCCTTCCATCTCCAGAGCCTTCCTATCTCACCATTATTCTCCTCTCCTCTCCCATCAACCCACGACCAGGGCCACTGATCCTCCTCAGATCCAATCCAACCCAAAATACCATCATCCTGAGCCGAGCCAGACGAGGATATATAGCTATATTTTCACCCACCTTGATTGAACCCATGACTAAATCCAGGACCTCATATCACTTCATTCCAATTCCAATTCCCACTCCACCACTTACCCCTATATCCCTATCTGTCCCCATGACACTGCCTATGTAGGTACTGTACAATCCTATCGACATGCGTCCTGCACGCCCCATCTATACTCACGGCAAACATAATATACAAACGAAGAACATAGTACACTTAGTCACTCACTCACCAACAAAAATCCAATCTATATAGCACGGCCAACAAAATAGAAAAGAAAACATATATCCCATCTATCCACATACACATGAAACAAACGTACATCTACAACTTCTCCCCCTCAACTCTGTTCCTAATCACTATTCATAACCACAATACAAACAACAACAACAAAAACAACCTTCTTCCCTACCTACAGTACCTGCCCCCACCCCCCCCCTCGGAGAGTCTGTTCTAAAAAAAAAATAAGTTAAAAAAACCTACAAACCATTCATTTCCCACTCCCACTCCTCGGACATAACGACACGAACTTACCATCATTCCATAGTAAACTTTGGTTCCATGATTTCCGTTAAAGGGAGGACGTGTATTTGAATACATTGCATGCGTATTTTCTCAATCGTTATTTGCGGAAAGAGATTCTCACGTCGCGATAGTCTGAAGTAATGCTTAAATTTTCGATTTCTTGGGTTGATATGTGCATGTGAAGCCAGATATATGTAAGTAGCGTGGTAGATACAAGCGGGAAAGATCTCGACTTTGTGACTTTATCTGCGCAGCTAAACAGTGGAAGGACGTGATTCATTCTCCTCCATCGCCCACGATATTCTACTTCTATGTAGTATTCAATTCACTACCCTATGATATCAACTCGAGAGAGCATCTTGGGATTCCTCTTGCGGATGACATCGATATCTAGGCTGCAAGCCCCAAGCGCCAGTGAGGGCGCTCCTTCAGTTGAGTATCTGATCATTACGCTGACAGAATATTGAGTGAAAACGGGGTAATTGGTTTGTTGATGATTTCCCAAAGGCTGTATGTATGTATCATCATCTGAAGACTGCCCAAAGATCCACCGCGCCGTCTTTCCAATGACCGTTTCATTTCGGATCTGACTCGGAACTTGGAGCAGCTATTAAAATCAGCTCTGGAACTTAGTACGTCAAATCCTTGGATATCACAATGCCTTAACCTTTCGACTTGTCACGGACGATACGTTTAAGGACACATGTTAGTCGTTCGAAAGGGGACTCGGCCCGCACCCAGAACAAGAAAGACTTGAACACAAAGCCGAAGGTGGAAATTGCCGTTGCCAAATCGGTTTTGATCGACGAAGATGCGGTTGTCGATGATCTGGGTTCGATCCGACCACACGAAAATTCGGATATAGATATGGTTTACCGTTGGTGGTCGTTTTGGAGGCGGCGAAACGCCCGACATTGCGATATCAATTGAAGATGAAGGTTGAGAATGAAGATGGCTGAAGATGGTGAATTTGAAGCGATCAATATCTGGGATTGTTTTGAAGGAGGAGTGCAGCGGTCTTTGCAGAGAGTAGATAGGCATGCATGAAAGGAGCTATGGTGAGGGGTTGAGGTTGACGACTGATGGAGAAGGTATATAATCGCACATACCAGAGCTGGATGGGTTGAATATGAGGGTCGAAGACATTCATAGTGGTACCAAATTCTGCGGTTCCCCGATCCAAAGCGAGGATGGATTGAAAAGGAAGGATGATCTAGAGAAGAAGGAGAGGTTGAGATGGATTAAGGCATAAAGATGAAATCTTGGCTGCTAAGGCTCCGGTATATCGGGTTTGGGGAGCGGGTTCAGATCTCACACGACCTAGATGGCTGCCAGAGGTGCCAAGAGGTGAATAATATGAGTAGCTCAGTATTTGCAAAAGATACCCAGCCTTTCAATCGTCCTAAGCTAGTCGACCTGATATCTCTATATATGCCCCTGAACCATGGCCGTGGTTACATGTTGCAATGAAGACCTGTAACGGCCATCAAGGAAGCCCAGGCCAATCTATTTCAATGTTACAACAAGATCAAAACATCAACAAGAGAATAATACTTACACCATTTTGTCCTCTGGGTGTTTCTTGCAGCCACAAGAACTTCATCACCCTTACTCAATTTCGCGTCCTCGTGTAGTTGCATCATAAATCCATATCTGCCAAATATAGGACTGTACGGACTCCCCTTATCGACTCTCCTGTACTTACTCAGTTTCTTTAGTACTGTTCCTGATTCCGTTTTTCCCGGCTTCCCAGTTTTGAAGTCCACATTTAGACTTGTGCACCTGGCACAATTCGCCGTAAGTTTGATTCCTAGCTTTCTGTCTGGATCTTCGTAAGGATATAACGTAAGTTCGGCCCAGAAGTCCTCCTCCCAAGGTTCTTCAGCACCTGCGAGAACGATGTTGGGACGAAATTTCTCCATAATCATTTGATCATTTGGTGGGAAGTTTGCTTCGGTGTTCACACTCTCTAGAGACTTGAGAGTAGTGATGAGTAATGGAGCACAATCCGCAAACCCGATTCCTTTGTCCACGGCCGTTGACTTTGTGTAATACGAGATATTGGATTTGATGGAAGACATCCATCCAGCGTCGTTCGGAATGTAAGTCGGAGATACATTACCGCGGACAGAACGAAGGTTTCCACCTAAGTAGAGAAATTTGACGGGGAAGCCGAAGCAATCGCTAAACCAGGAATTGTATTGAGTACCCATATCATATCCTTGACATCTGCTGGCGTGCATATTGACATCCACTAATTCCAGATCCGAGACATCGGGCTCCAAGGCCACTTCCAATCGTTTCTCCTGTTCCGAGTCGGGTGGGCGAAACGTTACATTTATACTCCCAGGTGTGGTCTCTGTGGGAAAGACGAGTTCAGTAAGAAATAAACACATCTCTGCGTATTCTGCAACATGCATGTTCTTCTTCTTCGAGGCCGGATTGATCAGCATGAAGCGTCGATCATATTGTAATCCTTGGTATGTGACTTGAGCCGAAGACAGCAAGGTCGGACGTAACGACTTTATAGGGTACACATATATCTGAATCCATCAGGTTTCACGAAAAGAATGTTAACGAGGAATTTCTGACCTGATCGATCTTCATCGTTGCGGCAGACTTGTCCGTGGCCCGATGAAGTATATCTACAATATTGTGACTGCAACCATGAAGAATCGGAAAATTTTAAGCGTTTTGAAGACAGATCAAGAGTTTCGCTCAACGTAGGGATGAAAAGATGTTCATGTCTCTTGGACTTTTGATTTGAATCGTTGACAGTGAAGTCTTACCGAGCAAATATTGGTCCTGCTGGAACTGCGGGCAGGTCGTCCAAACGGTAAGCGGGGCATCGACCCGAGCGATAAGCAGTTGATAAGGCAAGGGAATGACATCAAAGAGGGACCACGTATAATTCTCTTAGGGGTGCACTGGAATCAAACATTGCTTGGAGTTCAAGAGCTGCATTCGGAATGGCGATGGATCGGACACAGCATCGGGCACTGCTGATAGCGATGCGGTAGGACAATAGCATTGTTGGCGATCAATCAAAGTTTCGAGTTCTGCCACTTGCGACTTCAATCGGCAAATGTGATGCCCAATTGTGATGTCCATAGGTACTTTGTACCAGGTAGAAGACTTGACTTTTGCAGTCAAAATTTGACGTGATATGTCGTCGAGCGACATACTCTGTAACGGCTATGGGCCCACGGAGGAACAGCGGCAAAAAGCTCTGCTTAGCCTTTGTCAATCAGGTACAGCAACAAAATCGGGTCTGCAAGCTCCGCGAGGAGGAGCTGCACAGCCACAGACGATCAGCCCAACAAGGATGTACTGTACACCCTAATAACCTCGCGGTGGTACGAGACAGTTTCCAAGCATTGTTGGGAATCGCCAATCACCTGCTATCGACAAAGCAAGATGTTCTCCATGGCATGTGGCTGATGACGGTGGTCCTCGTGCGAGTGCTAGATGATTGATCGGTCGGTTGTAGGAGATCGTACGGACAGAATATTCGGATGTATCCTAAGCGACGACTTGCGAAAAAGGCATGCAGACATATTCAGGGATGTAATGGATGGAGCGATATTCTGACTGCGCCTTGCGTATGCCTCACTGTATCGGATACGAGAACGAACATCCACAGACGATCCAACGTGTTACATCAGAAAAAGCACAAGTGGCAATAGATCTGAGATATTCCATCCCTGTATGCTCTGAATACCTCATATATAGGTGCTTAATGACATGGATGCGACTAATACTCTTGATCTGGTCATCGTTGCTTATCTCGTACCGTACAATACCCCGTGTGCTTCATATAATATTGCTTGTTGAAGGATCTCCTCCAGCCTTGTCGATAAACACAATACGATACTTTACCTACTATGTAAAAAAAACACTCTGTCTAAAGAATCACCGTGAAGGTGCTACCCGTCAGCTCTCTCGCTGGGCTTACAGTGTTGTATTGGCAGAGCAGACTGCGTGCGTATCAGTAGCCCCGCCAGTGCTTAGAAACATCGTCATTTGTTTTAGTGGGAGGAGATCGCAGCCAACAATTTCTTGGGCTGATTCACTACCAAGCCTCTACCACGCAATTACGTTCAGCTTCGCTTCGCTTCTCTTCTTCTCGCATCATCATCATCGCTCTTGCGAACACTCAGTCCCACCAAGCTTCTTCATCACCTTAACACGACCGACAAATATATAGCCATCTTGCACACAGCTCGAACGTTTCCCCATCTCACTTGCGGCTATGGCCGCCACTACAGATGCGTCGCACTTGCGGCGCAAAGATACGACCAAAGGGCCTCCATTGCGCATCTTGTCCTTGGACGGTGGCGGTGTTCGGGGGTATTCAATGTTGATCATACTCCAAGACCTTATGCATCGCGCTTTCGTCGAGACAGAAGGCAGAGCACCGAAACGACACGAAATTCCTAAACCCGCCGACTACTTTGACCTGATTGCTGGCACTGGCACCGGAGGTCTTATCGCGATTATGTTGGGACGATTGCGCCTGGACGTTGAGACGTGTATGGAGACCTACGTACGAATGACGAAGCGGGTTTTTGAGACCGACAAAACTATCGCGGGCATACCCTATCGATCGACTCTTTTCAAAGCGTCTAAATTAGAGGAGGCGATTCGAGAATGTGTCCGCGAACACACTATCTTCGAAGATGAGGGTAACGATGGTACAGCCACTGGTGGGCGGGAGTTTCCCATCAGTCCGATTAGCCCCAGAGGGTCATCAGGAAGACCCGAGCGGGCCGCAAGTGTGAGAAGTACAACCTCACTGGGTGTTACAAGTGCAAGCACGAGGAATTCGACCGTTGGATACCAAGGCGTGAGATGGGGCAACCCCAATGCCTCTCTCTATGATGACAGAGATACTCGAACAAAGACGTGAGTTCATTCATCCCTGCTGTTGAGATCACTGCGCTAACTCCCTCCCAGTGCTGTCACTGCTGTTTTCAAAGGAACTCCAAAGAATGGTTTACCTCTACTCTTACGATCCTATGATTCCCGCAAAGAGCCTCCACCAGAATTCAATTGTTCCATATGGCAGGCTGGTAGAGCTACATGTGCCATCAGTCTCGCTTTCAAACCTATCCAGATTGGCCAATCTGTCTTCTTGGACGAGGGTGCTGGCAAATATAACCCAGCTCCCCAAATCCTGGAGGAAGCCGCTGTGAATGAATGGCCTGGACGTGAAATCGGCATATTTGTCAGTATTGGTACAGGCAAACGCCCTGGAGGTACAGGGCATCAGCAAGTGGAATGGTGGGAAGGGTTCGTCGGTGGGGGAATGGGAGAGTTTGCAGAAGCGCGCCGACGGTTGATTTCGAAGATCGAGGCGTGTGAGGATACCCATCAACAAATGCTCAAAGAATATATACCAAAGTACAACATCCCGAGAGAGAATTATTGCCGCCTGAATGTTGAAGTCGGAGTTGGCGAGTTTGGCATGAATGAATGGAGTCGTGTGAGAGATATTAGCACAAATACAAGAAATTACTTGGTGAGGCCGGAAGTGCAAAAGATGGTGGATGTCAGTGCCGTCAAAATTGCAAAGATTGAGAGATCGAAACGAAGGATAGCAAACCGTATCCCGGACAGGACATCTTTCGTTGAGGAGAGACTGGATCTTCCTCAGCCATCCCATCCGATGGTGGCAGAATTACCAGCAGATGAAGCACCCATTCGCTCGCCGCAATCGCCACGGTATACGCCTACCAGCCACCCAGTCTCGGATCAAGAGAAATACATCTTGTTGACAAGTGAACAACAATATCCAGCCGGGCAAGGCTCACCACCTCGGCTATCTGCTGAGCTCGCCTACACTCCTGCGAGCCAGCATTCGCCGAGCAGCCAATCTCCGCACAACTCACCTCTCCACCGCCCCGTGAGCAGTTCTGAAGCTCCTCCTTTGCCACCCAAAACTCCGATCGCTTACAACGATCCATCTGAGGTTGGGAGACTGCAGCCATACTCTCGACCCCAGGGGAACGTCCGACCGCCATATCCAGATGTTGACGGACCACCTCCTGTCAACAAGCTGCGAAAACCCGAGTACACATCTCGATGAAATCAAAAAGTTACCCTGAAAATTTCGGTATCTGGTCTTTTGGTGTTTAATAGGGAAAGGTAACACAGACCTTGACAAAGATGAAAATACGTACGATATCAATCATGCATACCACGTTCAAATGCAGATCAGAACACATAACCATAGCACACAGCACTACGGCGTTGGCACGTCCAGTTGATGTCCATGTCCGATTCATACGATGCTTCACTACAAGAACATTTTGGTGTTGATGGCGCGGCTGTCGTCGTATGTCTGGTCTTGGTACCAATATGTCACAACGGCTGCTCCTGGGGACACCTCGATCCAGGTTGTTCAGCAATGGAGTGTGCTGAGACTGGACTCTGAAACCTTGGAAGCCCACGATCAGTCATGCGCCACGTGACGCTGGCAGTTCTTGTTGAGAAATGAGTGGCGCGAGTTGAAACGTGCGACGTCGGAAAGAAGACTAAGGGCAACAAGCGCCGCCAAGAAGACACAAAGTGGAAGAAACAGCTACGACTAAGCAGCCACACATGTATCACGCAACGTCACATTAATCCAAGCTCAAACGTATTGCATGCTCGGGAGCAGTCTGATCATCATTTCAATGATCTTTGAACTTAGTTGAGATATTGGCACCTGCTCCAAAGAGGTCTCGATGAATGCGGGTAAAGGGGTTGTGGATGTTTGGGGTAAGCTTTCTAAGCGCTGCATGGAAGGATTCTCATCGGCGGAAGAACTGGTAGGGATGATGACGAATGAGAAACGAGGCTACGATCGATTTGCTACCTTTGTCCTTTGCGAAAGCTCTTTTCGTTTTATTAGGATACCGATGATATACGTTTCATGTAGTTCGCTTATACAAAGATCGAATACTACAACTTATGATTATGTGTTTAACCCAATATGAGAAACTATCGTATAATGTGCCGACGGACCAATTCCTGAGCGGCACCAATAGCAACTCTGGAAGAGGCGGATGTAAGATTTTGATAGATGCACGAATCGTGTGTACTGGTATTTGGTGTCGTGTATACTATAGTAGGACTAACAGCTCGGGGTTGAGATAAGCTGCGGGCTCTTAAGACTCAAGACTCTCTTGGCCTTTGCACTTTCAAAAATAGCAGCACTAATCAATGATTTCTAGCAGAGACATTCATTCCGGCCTTTTCGACCTGGACGGATCAGGATAACCAGACTGAATGGTATAGATGGATGGATGCAGGGTACACAGTATACAGTACACGATGAGGTACTGTACCTGGTACCTAATAGTACCTAGGTAGCATCTCGTATTACAGCTGTCGACTAACATTTGACATTCAGGTTCAGGTACCTCTCGAACCGACCCCTATGCCATAGACTGCAGTATGCGAACATTCCCGTTCTGAGAATACATGCGCGACCAGATCCATCTTTTGATTGAGAATCATCGACGCCTCGTCAGCACCTGAATACCAAATCCTTTGACGGAGAGAAAGCCAGCGAGTTGAGCAAAGAATAACCTACATACTATGTAGTACCTAAGAATGCGTGACATTGTGTACGGTAATGTAGCTTGAGTCGATCTGAACACCAGCAAATCATCGATTGTGCAATCGAGATCTCTCCACTCAGGAATTTTCTTACCCGGGAGACCACCAGACACTAAACTTATTAAGCGGAACCCTGTGCCTACTATGTACTTGGGGTACGCGGAGTACACTGAGTACTGGACCATTCACGCTTTAGGTAAAGCCACGCCCGCTAAAAGTACATACTCTGTACTACTATGATGGAAGGAAAAGGCGTGTTCCAGTGGTGGTCCCGCTTTGGGCTCCTTGTCGAAGTGCCTACAGAGTATTAGGTAGGTCCCTAGTAGTAGATGTACTCAGAGTACAGTACCTTACCTACTATGTAGTACCTGCTATATTAGTACTACAGTACTGTAGCTACTGTGAGGGCTCAGAGTGGTGCAGTACTTTGAGAGTACTTGCTGCAACTGGATTGGCTTGCACTGGAGCTGCGGAGAAGAATCCAAAAAAGAAACGTAACGGCACCTGAGACAATGGCGAGGCCTCCCCTCCAATGGTTTCCACCCGGTGGGCAGTGTTTGGCTTGATGGATCCCCCCGTCCAGGGTCAACAAGCATTGGATGACGACGTTTCTTGTCGCAAACTTACACTATCAGCTCAAGTGTTCCAAGTTTTTTCGTGCTCACACTCGTCCTGCTGCAACCCATGCTGCTCTGAGTATCCACGCAGAGCATTTGTGAGGGAGATAGATTCGTCGTTGTGTCCCTATGTACATGTACGACTGATTGTTTGAATGGCCATCTTGCCTCCTTTCTTCTAACCCCGTGAGGCTTGTTTAGCAATACACTCTCTGAGGCCAACTTGTTTGGTGTGACAGCGTGGGTGTTTGTGTCACGGCTCGCTTTCGTGGCCTCCTTGTCCGCTTGTGGTGTACAATACCACAGTACCCGGGTGGCCCTGTTCTTCTTCCCCTTGTGCATAGTTTGGGCAGATGGGCTTGTTTAGCCCGCCACCTACAACCACCACAATCATCGTCACCCAGCCCTGTCCATAAGAAGCGCCATATCATCTTACACCTCAGGCAACTGTTCCCACTCCAGCTTGTGTTGAAAACCATTCATCTCTACTACTTCAGCGTCTCTGTTGAACAATCGTGTCGAAACAAGTGGCGGCGAGATTCCGGTTGACAAAGACACGCCGAAGCCGTGTAGCATTTGTTTACTGATCCATCTTTTAAAAGTCCTTATCGCCTTTCCTACCACGAGATCCACAGACACTTCTATCTCGACTATCTGCACTCGATTGGGACAGAAGCAAACTGCCATTCCATCCTCATTTATTGGTCTTCAATGAGACACAAAGATTCTATCATTCCGACTAGCTCTAGCGCACATTAAACTGATTTATACGACATGGCGCTTACATGAGAGTGAGAGATAAAACTGTTCATACAAGACAATCTTGAGACCTGTCTGCCATCACAGCCTCCGCTGATAAAGCCTATAAAAAACTGTCGTTTAAAAGTCAGATCGGCGCTTGCTACGACACAATTCGGCGAGGGAAGCAGCGGGTTCTGGGTACAGCTGGTCTGACCCAATTACCAAGATGGACAACCACTATGAACTTCTCGCCCGTGGCCTAGAACTGAGTGCGCGCGCGGATAATTCGACAAGCGATTCCTCGAGCGACGGCAAGCCGGCGATATACAAAGTAATCGGAATCGTCCTCGCGATCGCATCCGGCTGCTTTATTGGTGTGTCATTCGTTCTGAAAAAGGTCGGTCTCCTGAGAGCCAACGAGAAATACAATGAAGAGGCGGGTGAAGGTTATGGGTATCTTAAGAATGCTTTGTGGTGGATAGGTATGACACTGATGATTGTGGGAGAAATCTGCAACTTCGTCGCCTATGCTTTTGTCGATGCCATCTTGGTCACCCCTCTGGGAGCATTAGCTGTCGTCATCACCACTATTTTGTCTGCCATATTCCTGAAAGAAAGGCTGAGCTTTGTGGGAAAGGTCGGATGCTTTAATTGCATTATTGGCTCTGTCGTTATCGTCCTGAATGCACCAGAGCAATCGTCGGTTTCGGATATCCAGGAAATGCAACACTTTGTCATAGCACCTGGTTTCCTCAGCTACGCCGGAATCATCATCGTGGGCTCTGCCTTCATCGGGCTGTGGGTCGGTCCTCGCTACGGCAAAAAAAGCATGTTGGTATACCTCAGCATCTGTTCTTTGGTCGGTGGCTTGAGTGTCGTTGCGACTGAAGGATTGGGTTCTGCCATCCTCGCACAAATTCGGGGAGAGGAGCAGTTCAAGCACTGGTTCTTTTACGTCTTGTTTGCCTTTGTCATAGCAACCCTATTGACGGAAATTATTTATCTCAATGTACGTGTCGCACTGGGAGGTGACGAATATGGACTAACTTTTTTTGTGCAGAAAGCTCTAAACCTCTTCAATGCTGCTCTTGTAACGCCTACGTACTACGTGTTTTTCACCAGCGCAACCATAGTCACATCTGCTATACTAATTCAGGGCTTCAAAGGCTCGGTGACAGCTATTATAACGGTCGTGATGGGATTTTTCCAGATTTGCTCCGGTGTCGTTTTGCTTCAAATGTCGAAATCGGCGAAGGATGTACCGGACGCAGCAGTGTTCAAGGGAGACCTGGACCAGGTGAGAGAGATCGCTGAGCAAGAGGAGCCAGAGACCGAACCCAAGGCCGATGCCATTCGTGGGACGGCTGCTATCATTCGACGTATCTCACAGTCAAGGCAGCACATGGAAATGGCTGAAGCTCAGAGACTCCACGAGGAGAAGGAGAAGGATCGACTCGAACCACTACGTGAGAATGAGGTGGTAGAATGGGATGGGCTAAGAAGGAGAAAAACTATTGTTGGCGATGGTCCGACCACGGCGCCAATTGTCCGACGAAATCATCCTCCACTAGGCATGTCAAGATTTCCAGATGATGAAGAAGAGTTTGGGCCCCGCCATGCAGATACCGATCCATCTCACGACCGAGACACGGTAAACTTCTTCGAGAACATGCGTAATCGAGCACAAAGTGTCATTGGGACAGTACGGAGCCCAAGATCACAGAATGTCGGCAGTCCCATGCATCCCGTGGCGCTTACTGAAATTGCCGTCGGAATGCGAAAACAGGGCGAAGATACCCCTGTCCAGCCGTATGGCCCTGGGAGTTTTGAAGAAGCCGAAGAACACATATACGGGTTGCCACCCGGACTACAGCATAAGGAGGCGGATTCAAATAAGTCATCTCGTAGCACTTTAGCGGCACCTCAGACAGCTCGAAGACAGTTCTCGTTCCAAAACGTGTTCCGTGGCAAGACGCCGGACCCAGATACTGCATATCATGGCGCACGCTCGCCTTCGGGCAGGTCGCGAGCTAACGCTGAGAAAAAATCCCGAAAAAATGCTACTGAGGAGGAGCGTCTAGGGCTAGTCAAGGGAGACTCACAAGCCCAGCTCATTGACCACTCTGCGCATCATCCTCTGCGTCACACCCCTTCGGACTCCCAATCTTCAACATCATCTTCCATCGCACCGCATACTCGAGCCCATCGACACTATGATGGAGAAAGCGACTCAGATAATGATTGGCAGATTACCTCACCACCACGGTCTGAGGAGTCAGCTTATTCTGCATCGAGCCAGCACTCGACCACGGGAATTGGCACGGCCGTCTCAGGGCCGACGCCAACTACGGCGGCCGCAAGCTCAACGGCAACTTCCGAGGTACCTCGACTTCCTCGGACAGGTCCTTTGCCCAGCAGCTATGAATATCAACGACGGGCTGCCCAGGCTGCCCAGCCTCCCCCCTATTACTCTCAAAACTCTGGATCGACAATCCGTTCCTCATCTGCCTCGCGGTCACGGGAAAGGAGTCTGAGCGAGCTCGAATACGAAAAGAGCAAAGCACGGTTTCAGAGCCAGGGAAAGAGCCCTGGCCCCGGCGGCGCTTCTGGCAGCGGTGGTGACACTACTTTCATTTAGAGCATCAACGCAGATTTTGAATTGATAGAGATTTTTAATGGCGGCTTGTACGATCTTGCATCCACTGTATAATAGATGAGAGAGCGCGCGAGGGATTTGGGATACACCAGGACTAGAGTTAGGGATTGGATCAGCACTCTGGCGGCTTATTTGCTCATTGAGCATTTGACTAGATAGTTACGATGCCTTGATCAGGTGATAGATCACAGATACAGCGCAATGAGCTATGATTGATGTCTTTGGAAAATGTTGATTTGCATCGGAGAAAATATGAGAGACATGCAATGATAAACTGCCACATTCGGTTCTCTCTCCTTTGGATATTTTCAAATGTATTGATGACAGTGGGTGGAACACACCGAGTTCATTTGTGGCTGATGATCCCGATAACAAAACCACGCCACCCCACAATAAATGTATTGGACATTGGGCAGGAACAACAATGAGGTAATTCGACGGTTCCAGGCATCGCATCGGCGCACCCCATCAGCATTTTCGTCCTCCATATACGTTTTGAGCGGCCCTTAGATTACACCACCCTCTCTCCCCTGCATTGTACAACTTCGTTCCTGACGTATCTGGTCTTGACTTTCTTTCATCTATTTTTTAGCTGACATGCAGTAATTTGGTACTGAGCTCAATGTTGCACTAATAGTAATGTTGTATTGTTGAATCAAGCCTGTTTCGGATTATGCATCCTCTGCCACCTCCACCAGCGAGACGCTCGATGGCACGCGACCAAGCTTCGGGCTCCAACGCCACGACTGAGCCTACAATACCGGAGGGCTCGACATATGCGGAGAACAATTCTCAATCGAACACTCACAATACCAATCAATCTCGACAGCCCAAGAAGCGCAAGCATCGGGGTGGCAAGAAAAAGAGAAATCGAAGGCAGTCCTTTGCTGCCGCATCCGAGGACTCGACAGTAGCCAGTTTAGCGGGAGACATAGGGGAGAATGGCGCAGGTAGTAGCCATATGGTATTTCCCCAGCGACAATTCTATCGACTAGGACAGCAAATTGGAAGCAATAGTAACACTAGCTTGGATAGCGAAGCTCTCCTAGACCATAGGTAAGAATTTTAGCTTCATCTGATTCAAAGATGTCTGTCTCACATGGTGATAGAGAACAACCGTCTATGCGGAAGCGAAGGGACTCTCGATTAGGTCAAAATGTCTTCGGTGCTTACCGTGCGAGTCCAACGAGGGCTTCAGATGAACAGGAATATGGACGCGCCACAGGACGCAGCCAACCATACCATCAGCAGATGAGCAGAAGCTATCACGCAGTGGGAAATGATTCAGAAGAGGAAGCTCCCCGCGATAACACTCCATTGCTGGCTCCTGCATCTGGCCGCAGCAGGAAAGAGAACTATGGAGGATCTTACTTTCAATCTGCTAAGCGTGGAACTTCACGGAGCACTACATCAAGTCGCCAAAGGCGTCGACTACCCAGTAGGGACACATCATATGCGGATCCTGGGTCGATCCAGGATGACTACGACGTTAATAACCCTCCGTCAGTCCCTGGCAGCCCAGAACTAGGACCTGATAAAGGATTCGACGATGTTATGATGGGCGGTTTTACAACTACGCCAAGACCCCTTGATTCACGAAAGGATGGCTCGAAGGATCTATTGATTGATATTGATGGGTCGCGGAATGACGGTGTCTCGAAATCAACGCCACATTCACCTCGTTTTGAATCTGCAGAGATGTCAAGAAGAAGAGGGATGAGTATTCTAGCCGAAGAAGACGTGTGTTTCCCCACGGAAGTGATGTCAGAACTGGCAGAAGAGGATTACAACCGCATGGGTCAAGCAGAACCCGGGAAAGGTCGTAAAAGAAGACATAGGAGATGGCCTGACTTGTCTATCCTGGAGGAATGGAGCCGTGAGGAGAAGGAAGAGAGAAGTGAAGGGCTAAGACAGATGCGTATCAACGAGCCAACTCTAATCAATGGCCGCCTCAGGCCCAGCAGATTGCCCGGTTGGCACCGAGTAGAAGAGGAAGCACCTTATCGGTTTACATACTTCAACGAAGAGTTTCAAAGCACGATCCATGCCCAAACAATTTCTGAGCTGGTTCAACCGGGCGGAAGTTTTGAGGAACTTTTTATTCCAGATCCACCCGTGTTAAGCGATTCCTCGTCGGACGAAGAGGGAGAGGAGAATCAGGTTCCGCAGAACAATGGGGATGAAAAGCCGCGGAGCCCAGTCGTACCCAGTCATACCAGGCACAGCTCTTTATTGGGAGAATCGAAACCAGATTCGGGACAAGCTTCAACTCGCACATCAGGACGCGGTACGCCGCAAAAGTCATCCCAAGAGAAGCCCAAGAAATATGGTCCTCGCCCTACCTTCTGGTTGGACGTTCTCTCTCCTACTGAGGCGGAGATGCGCGTCATCTCCAAAGCTTTTGGTATCCACGCGTTAACAGCTGAAGACATAATGATGAGAGAAGCGCGAGAGAAGGTCGAACTATTCCGGAATTACTACTTCATCAACTATCGCAGTTTTGAACAGGATTATAACAAGACAGACTTCCTGGAGCCGGTAGAGATTTACGTTGTAGTTTTCAGGGAAGGGGTACTGAGCTTTCATTTCTCTCAAACACCACATCCAGCAAATGTTCGTCGTCGAATCAGGCAGTTGAAGGACTATCTGATCCTATCTTCAGACTGGATATCGTATGCAATCATCGACGATATCACTGATGTATTTCAGCCTCTGATTCAGGAGATTGAGGAGGATGTCGACGATATTGATGATATGATCCTGCAAATATTCCACGATCCCACGGGCAACGACTCCAAGAAACCAGTGTCAAGCACTTCAGAAAAGGCGAGTATCGCGGGAAGGTCCTCTGTTTCTAGCGAAAAGGAGCCAACTTCTGGCATGGACATGCTCCGAAGGATTGGAGAGTGTCGGAAGAAAGTGATGGGTCTTTATCGACTGTTGGGAAACAAAGCCGATGTCATCAAAGGGTTCGCCAAGCGGTGTAACGAGCAATGGGAGGTCGCTCCAAAGTCCGAAATCGGATTATACCTGGGAGATATTCAAGACCATATCCTCACTATGACCTCCAACCTGGCGCATTACGAGACACTCCTTAGTAGGGCGCACGGGAACTACCTCGCTCACGTTAACATCCGGATGAACGATCGGGCCGAGCAGAACGCGGACGTCCTCGGTAAGCTGACGGTCCTGGGCACCATTGTCCTTCCATTGAACGTTATCTGCGGTATGTTTGGCATGAACGTGCAGGTGCCAGGCGACTCGATTGAGAATCTCAACTGGTTCTGGGGGCTTAGTGGTGGCATGGCATTTTTCGCAATCACCTGTTGGTTCATTGCGAAGCGGGTATATAACATCGCCTGACACATCAACCAACTGTCGGCGGAATTAGAATATGATATAGTTCATGTACGATGATCCCTTGATTCAGGATAACTGTTCGATGGCGACAAAATGACATCCATAATGGCACAGAAGCCTCAGCTGCATGTGTAGATTCTTCGATATGGTGTCGCACAAGCTATCCATCCAGCACCCTTCTTCTGCCACCTCAGCAGACCTGCAAGATTAGAATTGTGGTAATGGCACTGTGCATGCGGCTCACACCAGTAAAAAGGCATCAGAGACTCTTCGTGACGTTCGCAGCCATAATACTATCTCGTCCAAATTCAATACTGATATCATGATCTACGGAGCCGTTGCATACTCGGGATATGGCCAGCAGGTGCATTAGTCCGATGTTTCTTTATATAGAAACCCATCTTGGTTGGTAAAGAGTATTCTACAGTACTCAGAAGTAAGCTTGGTTGTCCAATGACAGACTGTCGAGTCCGAGTCATTGTACTTAAGGGAAGCTTAAAAGCCGGGGGAGAAAGTTCCCTCTCGGATGATCATCGCCTAGCGTCACCATTGAAGTGTCACGTCCCACTCTCATTCCACGCAATGGTGGCAGTGCTGACCTTGGAGGCAACATGAAGCCCAACAATGCCTTGCGCTTGGCCAGGAGCCGAGAAACCACATGCTGCATAGCTTTGGATCGTCTGCTCTGTATGCGCCACACTCGAGCACGTCAATTTGAATCCGATGGTGGAGCCCAGTTAAGCGTTGCGTCTGCCTCAAATACTCAGTCACCCTGCTGCGAGCTATCTCTTTGTCGTGTTTCTCCGGAAATCAAGGCCAATACTTTGTACCTGTGGATCATTGAAATACTTGAACTGATTTTCTTTGCCCTGCTGTCATTCGTGTTCGAACCTACCAGCTGAGAGCTGCCTTGCGACGACTTAGTTCACACTAAACACCCAATCCAGCTTTCACATATATCCAAAACCGTAAGGACGGGATGCTGGACGAGAATTTGCCCAGTAGGTGACAATCAAGCTTTCATGGTATGGCAAGTAAACTGACTAATGACGAACAGCGTTCCTCATTACGCCCCTTTCCGAACGCTCGAAACAGGAATCAACGATTCTCTTCACCCAATATGGCGCCGAACGATCACCAGCTTATACTCTCAGAAAGCCTGATCCGACCTCTCCAAACTCGAAGAATCGATATGCGGTAGCGATATACGACGCCTTCAACCCCGATGTATTATTTGCCGAAGTTCTCCTGATACCCGAGTGGACGCAACCCACATTGTCTACTGAACAGATACGGAAGAACGGCGGTGTTCCTCCACCCCCCGAACCAATTCTTCCCACCGAGTTTACAATCCAGCTCTACAACCCAGACCAACAAGTTATAATACGACAGAAAAAGTCGAAGTCATTTAGTTCGACGCCAACATGGTATTTCGACATGCCGTTACGGACGTTTAGAGAACCATCGAACTCTACGCTAGATAGGGCACAAAGTGATCCAGTGGCTTCGGAGGTAACGCCAAAGCTTGGGTTTAAGTGGAAGAAAGATAGCAAATTGTCAAAGGACCTGGCATGCTTCTCGAGCGGTAGAACAACCAATCCGGACGGAACGAAGAAGAGGAGCAAGGAACCAGATATTACAGTTGCCATATTCCAGCATTTGAGGGAAGTGACTTTATATGAACCAAACATGCAAAGAATTGAGATAGAAGATCACAAAGGCTTCGAAGTTGTGGTGCTACTCGGTGCTGTCGTTATACGGGATGTCTATTTTGGACATATGACGGAGACATTCAACATCTCTGACCCACCTAAACCACAGAATCCAGCCGATACTCCAGGGTTTCGGCCAGGCCCTTCCTCTTCAGCCCCTCCGACATCATCTCACCATCTTCGAAACGGGACTCCATCGAAGTCTACCACTGCCATGAATCAAGCAAGTGGCCAGAGGCCCACCCGTCCTTCCCGAGTTCCACCCACCGATCCCCGATCTCAATGGGAAATCGATGCTGAAACTGCCCGGCTCCGGCAACAAGCTGAAGCCGAAAAACGGGAACAAGCCCGCCGCGAAGCCGCCGAACAAAAACAAATCAAACGAATGCTCGAAGCCGAAGAAAAAGAAAAGCGAAGAAAACAAGCTGAAGTTGAAAAGGAGACCGAACGTTTAAAAAGGATCTACGGAGACGAACAGCGGAAAGCTGAAGCAACTCTTCTGAGACCCAATGCTCCACCAAGGAATGATGGTGGTGCTCTGTACTCAAGGCATAGTGCTCCAAATGTCTCGACCACTCGTCCATTCACTCCCCAGAATCCTTCTGGCTATCATCAATCGCACCAACAACAGCCGCAACGTGTCTCCTTCGCCCCTCAGCCGTCCTTTATCCCACCCCAAGGGACCTATCAACCTTACCCCGGCGGTCCCTATCTCTCCACGCCCGACCCCTCGACCTCAACCGCCTCCTCCCAGAAACTCAAAGAGAAAAAGAGTTTCTTTGGTTTCGGCGGTAGTAGCGGCGGCAGAGAAAGAACAAGAAGTGGAAGTGGATTCGAGGATTTGACGCCAGACGGTTCGGTGAGATTACATAAGAAGAAAAGTAGTATGTTTTAGTGAACGAGAGGTAGGAAATGAAAACGGGAAAAAGGACATTTATGAATAGGAGTTTTATATGGGGGTTAAATATCTTTCAAGAAAGTTTTCCTTTTCTCACAAGCATTCAAAGGCGTTTGTTCCCAAGGGTTTTTCTTTGGTATGATGGTAGTATCAGCACCAATACCAATACCGATATCAATATCAAAGTGATTTGATTCCCAATCATCATAACATATCCATTCCATAGCTCTCTAGTTTTTAGAGGATTCACCATTTAATCAAGCATTATGAATACCCGTCCGTTCCGAGCAAAATTAGAAATAATTAACAATGGACAGTGACAATTGATTGATCTATAACATAACATTCAGCATTCTACATAAGTGATCTGGTGGTCTGAAGATGATGATGAGAGAGGAGAGAGGAGAAAGTAGAAGATCAATCGACCAGGAATCCTGTTTTCGTTTTCCTCCTCCCGCTTACAGTACAAGAAAGGGAAAAGGGAAAGGGAAAAAGTAACGAGGTTGAAAGTTGATGTTGATACGTACGATATAATTTGGGGGATGATGATGATGAGGAGGAGGAGGAGGAAGACGACAACGTCCTGGTAGAGAGAGAGGTAGTAGGTATATATATCAAACATAATAGTATCTAAAACTCCAAGAGACTTTACTTTCTTTTGTGTATCTCATTGTCTTGACTACAACGCCGAACCGATCGACCGATAGAGATAGCGATGATGCCAGTGAAGAAACAAAAAAGGATAACACAACCTGACCCAAATCAAATCAAATCAAACCAAACCAAACCAGACTCAACTGAACCAAACGCCCAAGACCAGGAAAGAAAAGATCCCACAATTGTCTCCTGCACAGCTGTGTGAAAGCCTATTTTAATACTTCCGACTCTTATAGTAATCCTTTGCGCCGATGTAGTATGGTTCATCTTTTGGCTTTTGACTGCTGTACTTTTCCATTTTGTTGTAGGATGAGGTAGACGATTTGTGTTGCGAGAGGGTGTCCCGTGTTAGAGGCTCGGGCCGAGAGGGGTTTGCGGTGACACGAGGAGCGTAAAAGTCTCGGTCAAAGTTGCGGAGGGCTTCCCTGTTGGAGGAGATGAGGGTTAGAAAAGGCGGGGAGAAGAGCAAGAGGGATGCGGTGGTGGTGGTGGTGAGTCATGAGACGGGGAGATGAAGGAGGAAGGGGTCGTGGGTTACCTTGCAGAAGACATTTTGTTTGGTGGTATGATGCTTGAAGGTTGTTATAATGAGCTGTTCTGAGTGACTCAGCATTCGAGGATTCGATATATTGTGATGAAGAAGAGTTATATGCCTTAGGAAGACTTGGTCTGGACATTTAAATATCGACTCAAATGACCCCGAGGTAGATCTCAAACTGCACTTTGCGCTCTACGTAGCTGTGTGCAAATCCAAGGGGTACAGAAATGCTGCACTCTTGAACGAACCTCTGCATGTCTGGAAATAGACAGCTATTACTCAAGGAAAGTATACACATCTTGACACAAAAAGGAGTGCAATTAGCTTCGTCATGGGATTGGCTGATTAGGAGAAAAACAACGAGGACTGGCCAGGTGTGCGGACAGGGTAGGAAAGTTGAAACCTAAAAAAAAGTGAGGCCATCTGTGCAAATAGTTGTGTGGCGCCAGTTTATGCAGCTTTAGAAGGGGGCATAGGGGGATGGGATCATGTTTGATCGACAAAAGGGGGGACCGAAACGACGATGGAATTGTGGCACAAGATGAGGTATCGAGCAATAGGAAACAGCGCGAGGTTTTGGCAAAACGATACCACAGGAGACTTGATGGATGCTGATAACTTCTGTGCAGAAGCGTCTTTGTAGAATGTGCATTTTCGTTGTATCGCAGTGTTGTTATAGCGGGGAATCGAGTGTAGAAGACAGGGATTAGAAAGTCACACTGCAAAGTGCAAACACCACAGACTAGACGGTTCCCTTGAACGTCGCTACAGGGAAGCTATGAGTGGTCATCCTCCGGAGCTTGCGTTGCAGGACTCTGGCTTGAAAGGTACTGGTTGTCACTGGTGGTGAGTCAGACCGTCGGAAAGCTCACATGGTATAGACTTCGTTGGAGCATCCGATAATCGGACAACAGCAGCACCTTATGAAGTTGAGTATCCATAAACGTCGTCTGAAAATGGCGAAAGAGTGAAAGCAACGTTGCATCAGACTGGTGAATTGTACGATTGGCCCTGCCGATGTCGAGGATTGGGAGTGGTTGTTGAAGACAGAGTCGGAGTCGGAATGGGGAGAGAGACGAAAGGATGATGCCAAGACTTTACCCCAATTACGATTACGATACATTCTTGTTTACGATACAATACCGCAGTGCAGTTTTGGCCGCAGTTGGCTCAGCCACCTTTGCTCCAATAACATCCTGCTCATCCCATCGCCTTTTCTCACGGACTGTTGTGCAGATGTGACAATGCGTCATTTCTTCACATAATGTTAAATCGTGCGCTCGATTGGTGACGACTCGAATATGTCGTGTCATCCTTCTGGTTGGAAGCGCCCAATGTGCCGTTTTATGGACACCGCGTTCCTGCCGAGGGGCTGCTTGAGGCAGATTGTCCAGCCTGGATTCGATCAAGAGCAGGACACGACTGACGTCCAAGGAAGAGCACAGTTGCAAACGTATTCGTCTCTCGGCATACTCCAAACATGGTTCTCAACGGGGTGAGGGATGTCGAGTTCTCAATATCCATCTCAACAGCCTGCAGGAATCTACCATTCAACCAGGTCAGAATTCTCACAACGGTGAGTAAAGTCAGGTAAGGTACCGTAATACCAGGCTACACAGTCTGCCTTGGGGAGAGCCTCTCGTGGCTGTGCAGCAACCACGACTATACCAATTGGACCGCGTCAAATGTACTCGTACACGATCGAACCAATGGTTCGATGCCATCAACGACATTGCGGCGTCTGAAAAGCGTATGGTTTGTTACGGCGGTACTGCAGAGCGTGGTATGCTTCAAAAGGCGACCGTGCTAAATCCACTTTTTGCACTTTGCAGGCCACTTATTTCTTTGGTACGGCGAATCAGCTCGTCCCTCACCAAAATCCTCAGAACGTCCTCCCATGGACTCGCTGCCTTATGACTTGTACTACTCGCAATGTGCAGTTTTGGTGAAGGATATGATTCTTCCCACTCCAACACCCATGTCCGTCTTCCTCTGCCTGACTCTTCTTATTACTCATTGTTCTTCCCAATTTCATCCTCACTGTCCGTTGTTCGTTGCATTGTCCATAGTCTGAGCTCTCATCGTCGTTGTTTGGTGCTGTCCCTGCCCTGGTCCTGCTTCCTTGACGGTCCTTCAATGCTGGTTCGACAACACATACTCACCCGAGGAGTCAATGCTCGGTTCCTACCCCGGCTGCGACACAAGAGTTAGGCATCACCGTTGCACCACATATCTTCACGGCTCATCATGACTTTCGATTGGGAACAATACAAATCGGAGATCTCTGAGCTATACCTAACTTCACGTATGACATTGGTAAAAATCCGCGAGGAGCTGGCAGGAAAATACCCCAACTTTGAGCCCAGGTATGTCGGATAGTGAAAAACTTCGATGCTAAGGTAGTGGTCTAACGTTCTGCAGTATCTCCTCATATAGAACCAAACTTCGAAAATGGGGTCTCCTGAGACGTGATGCTGTCAATAAAAGGCCTCGTCACAGGAAGTTGGGCCGGTCCGCTTCAGGCAGACATACCGGCCCTGAAAGGCCCGCTGTACAAACCATTATAACAAGCCCGCCCGTCCCAGGACTCATATATCCCACCACTCCGTCTTCCCACACGCACCAAGATAGCACCCCAAGGAATCCGTCGTCTCCCTCCACACCTCAGTCGACCCCATTAATTACAGACCCTGCTGCTTTAGCGGGCATGTCATACGGTCTTGCAAGGCCTCTTGTTGAATCCAAAACCACCCCTGATCTCTTCCGGAGCGCTCAACACCACCAGGAGTCGACTTCAGGATACCCGGAGCTAGACTTTCTGGGCCAGGTCGTTGACGCAGATCGTAACACACGACTCCATAAACTAGCCGTGGATGGGCCCACTTTTCAGTTCCTGGAGGCAAATATGCCCAATACCAAAGCTATGAATGCCGTCAATCTTGACCGGCAAACGTTTTTGCACGTGCTGAATCCCAGCCGGATGCAATGTATGGATACGGTTGAGCGCTTCTTGAACTTGTGTGAGAATCTTGGCTACAACTTTGCAGACATGTCGCACATCACACCAGGACTACAAGTGGTCCGATCTCTGTGGCCACAATTTAACATCGAGTTGGCTTTTGATCCAGCCGAAGATACGTACAGGTTCACGCTCAGCCCCAAAATTTCTGAAGGTTCGCAATTACTTCCTGCCTCTGAAAGCGAAGAGCCCTCAGCTTCAGCTCCAGGGTTTCTTACCACATCTTTGGATTTCGGTCTTTACGACGATGATCATCTTGGGCTCAATCACAGTTTCTAAATTTCGTGTAAGAATGGATGTACCCCGGCTCGGAAAGTTTCCTGTCGCGCTCGACCAGATAAGACCCAAAGGCCCGGACAGTCAATGGTCCACCGATGCTGGCAGACAGGATCGCCCGAGGTGCCCATATTGTCGAAATGCCTCAGAAATCGGGGCATTCTCATGATCAGGCAGTCACGACATCTCATTTTCATTCATCTTACCTGTTGGTCATTTTTGGTTCGAGTTGTATGTTCGAATTGCGCCCGCTATGAAGCTATTCATGTTCAGGAGTTCCACCAGGCTATAGCGTTTGGGTACAAAGGAGGGCGGGTGAGGCTGGGAAGGGGAAAGGGAATATTTATAAACTCCGAGACTTCGAGGGATTGGAAGAAGATATCGGGATGAAGACATCGGACAAAATAACACGAAGAGGAGGGAAGGATTTTTGGCTTGCAGATGTTTATGAGCAGCGTGGTTACACCTTTATAGTCAACTTGCGAAAAGTGATCTTTGCACAGCTGTGGATATGAATCTCTCGTAGACCATCCGGATACGAAATACCTAATCTCCACATTCAGACGGTGTTCCTTGTTGTACCTCCTTGCTCCCCATTGTACACTTCGCTCAGCCTCGCTAGTGACGAGAATCCCGACAATTTCGACAATCTAAGCGATATGTGAAATGGTTACACGTGTTGGCTGAAACCTAAGGCGTCCAAAATTACACATTTTTGAGCTGTGGACACAAAAGCAATGATTTGCTGCACAGGGTCAAAATCTGCACAAATGGCATCGGTTTCCTCACAATGTACAGTTTTGGCGTTCGTCCACCGCCACTTGCCTCAGCACCATTGGTGTTGATGCTTCTTTTTTCAGAAAGTGCAGTTTTAGCGTCGTCTTGTCGCCTTCTCAACCATGGGCTGCCCTGACATCGAAAAGGACACAGACCATGTCAATCTCTGCACCTTCTGGGGGCTGCGAAAAATGCAAAATGACATGAAATGTGTTAGGCTATCCCAAGCACGAGAAGGAATCATCGCAATACATCAGCGCTACCTGCCTCCTCCTTCACGCAGCGGCCCACCATTAGTCCAGATGTCCAAGCTTTTGAATCCTTGTTATGAGGCAATGCTACCTGATGTTTCGGTACAATTCGCGGTTGAGTGCAGTTTGTCAGGCGCAGGACTCCTGGATATCACCTTATGTCGAACCATTCCTGCAACTTTGATATGGTTTTGATGCCCACATTGTCGAACATCACACCGCTATGATGGCCCATTACCCTTCTCGGCTGTGTAGTCCCAACGTATCATTGGCAGCCTTCCGATCAGGGCTATTTCCTTCCGTACTCTTTGTCATGGGTCGACGTTCTCGGATCTCCCATCTATATAAAGAAGGTCGGGGATCCCACCCTAAGGTACGGGTTTGACTGATTCCCCCGTTTTTGCCCCCAGGTCTAGTTGAGGCTCTGCCAAATCCTCCGCTGTATTGAAAATCTTCACGTGTGAAGTATTCAATCTCTGTCAGAGACAGTTCCACGTGCGTTCTTGTCTTGCAACATGACCAAAAACTGGGACGACTATAGGGAGACAATATGTACGCTCTACAAGCAAGAGGGGAAAACATTGGAGGATGTGCGAAACATCATGGAAGAACAGCATGAGTTTCGAGCAAGGTGGGATTACCTCTCGGTCTCAATTGCTTTCCCCTAACCTTACTGCAGCACCCGAAGCTATCGCGAGAAGCTTCGCCTATGGAATGCCTACAAATTCTCATCCAAACACAGAGGCATATCGCCCCAATATACGGATCCTCGCCAGCGAAGAGATTCCGGCTATGAATCCGATATCTCAACTTCAGTTAGCTCCATCCAATCAGAGCCTGACTATCGTCCAAATCCAAGCAACCATACTTGGCCAGGATATTGGTCCTCCCCACCTTCCACCCTACAATCCTATCCGGAGATTTTTGGACCAGCAGACCGACGGCAAGATATCTCAAGTTTTGGCTCCTCATTTTGCACATGTCGTGCTCGTTGTCCAGCCCACCGCACCGTGACATCCTCACCACCCCCAATGTCCGCGGATATGGACATCGAGGTGAGAAGTCCAAATCCAGATCTTGCGGCGGCAAGAGCCCTCCTTTCGTTGGGACCACAGCAGAGCTTCCGGATAGATTCCATTCTCAATCACGATGATCCTTCACCAAATCAGTTCCTCTCCCAACACCGGAGGGCAGCTACAGACGGCATCGGCTTGAAGTGACCGTACCAATTCGGACCGTTCGTCTAGGAAGAATTCATAATCCAAGAATCGCACCAGGATCCCGACAACCGCGTCATATTTCTCGGAATGCTCTGAATCCCTTCATGCGCATTCAGAGACCTCTAAGAAATATAACGTTGTGACCGTGAGCCTTATGCGATTCTTGAATTGTACATTTTCCCTAGACGAACGGTCCGAATTGGTAACCACCGATGTGCAGAGGATGTCAACCATCAGAGAATTCAATTGTCTGGGCCCTTTCCCAAGTGTCGTAAGACACACGGATCAATACCCACGTACCTGCGCAGGGCCCGAAACGAAAGTTTTACGATTTCCCTTTTATGAGACCTCATGACCATGTTGACCAACAATATTTGGGAGGGAACTTTGTTTTTGTTGTACTACTGATACCTTGTTGTCCTCAATGGAAACAAAATCTGCAAATTTTTCTTTTGGCTAATATCTTATTCTCTGTTCTGACAAGCCGTCAAATTCTTGCAGGAAAGTTGAGCTGAGCTCTACACTGATCTATGAATGGCGAAAGTTTGGATTGGGTCTTGCATCAATTGCATTCGAAGACCTCGGGAATACGAATGGGCTGAACTTTGTTTGAGGAGAGGAAGCTTTTAGGAGAAAGGGTTGAAAAGTAAATCATCAGGAGAATGGATTGGAAAGGTCCATCTCATCTCAACCTACTTATGAGAGAGTCGGAGAGAGGGGGGGGATTAGGGAGAAGCAACTAAAACAAGAAAGAAAAGAGATCCACATCTACAGCTCTTCAAGAAACCGTACAGGGATTCTTCGAAAGCTGTTTGTGGGAGAAGATATGTGTGTTGACTGTATTTGTTCCGGACTCGGTGTCTGTTTTCGTTTCGAATCTCGAATCTAGGACCGTAGTCATTCACTGTTCTTGTCTGTCTGCCTGTTTATCAGTCAGTAACTAGGTAAACTAGCTAGTCTTTTCCCCCCCACACCATCATTATGCACCGTTTAGGTAGTTATTCATTCTCTCTCTCTCCCCCCTTTTCCCTTCGAAACGAGAAAGTTCTCATTGGAGAATCAAGACTTAGAACTGCAAATCTGAGCTTCAAAAATATTCCAAAATCCCGGGTTCGGGGGTTCTTATTTGGGTGAGTGATTGGTGGAATCGTTCGAAGATCCGAGACTATTAGAACATCTTGCCTAATTTTTCCGTAGGAGGAATTAGATCTTGATTGAGTGTCGGACATGGGACTCGGACTCCGGAGGAATTATAGAGGTTGGACATGTAGGTAGATAAGCAGTCGGAGTACTTGAGCAGCATTTTAGGGGGGATCAGGGAGTGAAAGGAAAGATCGGGGGGGGGGAGAGCTGATTGGGGGAGGTTTTGTTTTTTTTGGGGGGGGGGGGAGTTTCATAGATTCATTCGCTTGGGATCTAGAATATGGAGTCAGGGAAGGTCTACGAGCTTCTCTGAGATTACTTGCTATTACTGATGGATTTCTGGAGTTTGAGTCCAATTGTCTTGAGAGACAAAGGTACATAATACAGTACAGGACCTGCCTGGTGTGTGATTAAGAAAAGTACTGTATGATCGGAGTAGTGAACGTCTATTGGACTTTCGAGAACATTGAGCCAAATGCAAAATTTCACATGTCATTTGTTCCTTCCTGTTGTTAGAGATAGATGAATGAATGAATCATTGATTTGTCCTGGATATAGTAGTACATAGTACATGGTTCCACACCGTAAGAGAACATTGTGAAAATGTACAGCTTGGTTTTTTTTATTTTTAAAAGGGGGATTTGGCATTTGAAGGCAAAATAGGAAGTAAGGCATTCTAGTGGGGGAAACCAGGAATAGAAAGTGCAGGTAAATATCGGGCGTCATGGAGGCGGTGCCTAGAGTCCCGGTCTAAAAGGCTCGGTATATTGGTTTTGGTTCCCTTGTGGTCCCGAAGCTTCCGATAGGATGGTTTTGGTGGAGCGAGAAAGGAAAGGCATGTGCTTGGTGGGTCGGGATGATAGTGGAAAGGTTGCGTTGGAAGAGGAAGTGGGCTGTGAAGGTGGCGAGGTGGTTTGAGAGCCTACGGTGAGGTTGAAGGGTGTGTGATGGTATGCTGAGTATCGAGTATAGGTGAGGGAAATGTAAGATTAACACACTGTAGTATATGGGAAAGGCAGAGAGGAGGACGACAATAACAACAACAACAGGAGAGGTAAGGAATTTGGTTTGCGTCGGGAAAGGACGACAAAAGCTGAGCTACTATATCAGAGATGCCGGCACTCGAGGATGACTTGGGGATATCAAATGCATGGGAACGATGAAAGCATAGAGCATAGCGGACAGAAGGGTATATCCATAGCTTTTGGGGTATGTAGAAAGCGTTCTATTGAGTCAAGATCATCTCATTGCTTTTCAGCTAGTTGGATTTTCCCGTCTTGATCATGTACAATTTCTCTGCACTTCACTGACCTCAGATGATCTACGCCACCAGAAAGTTCGCAGTCATGATAAAACAGCCACCATTTACCCTCATACTCGACAATCGAATGATGGGTCGTCCATCCCAGAACCGGTTCCAGAATCCTTCCCGCGTAAGTGAAAGGTCCGTACGGGCTTGTTCCCGTGGCGTAAACGAGGTAATGAGAATCTCCTGTTGAATAGGAGAAATAGTAGATTCCGTTACGTTTATGCATCCAGCTTGCTTCAAAGAATCGACGGTCGTGGTCATCAGCGAGGATCTTTTCTCCCGTTTCAGGATCTAATATCTCAATTTCCTTGACTGGACCGTCAAACTGGAGCATGTCAGGGCTGAGTTTGGCGACGCGAGGACCCAGAGCGGAGACTCCGGAGCCATTTGGTTCGTGAGGTCCTTCTAACGACTTGTCAAAGGTGGGTCCTTGCCAGCATTGTAGCTGTCCTCCCCAAAGGCCTCCGAAGTACAGATATGCTTCGCCATCGTCGTCCACGAAACTCGCCGGATCGATACTAAAGCTGTCTTCGATTGGCTTCGGTTCCGGTTTAAAGGGACCTTCGGGCCTATCACCCACGGCAACACCCATTCTGAATATTCCTTGTTTATCCCTGGCTGGGAAATAAAGGTAATACTTCCCATTTTTAGTCGCCGCATCGGGGGCCCAGAGTTGTTTAGAAACCCAAGGAATATCCTCTGCCTTTAGAGCGATGCCGTGGTCTTTGGTTGCTGGATTTGATGGATCGGATAAAGACAGGACGTGGTAATCAGCCATGTCATATTGATCGCCGTTATCATTGAATTTGATGTCCGTCTCACGGTCGTGAGAAGGGTAGACATATATCTTGCCGTTGAAGACATGGGCTGAGGGGTCAGCTGTATAGATATGGGTGACAAGAGGCTTGGGCTGTGTGGAGGCCATGTTTGGATTGGCGAATTGGATCTGTATAAAGTCTGAGAGACAGGTTGCAGAGAGACAAAAGCAAGGGGAAAGGTCCAAAGAGAAGAGTAAATGGATGACTTGTTTCGGACGTGGCAGATTCTTTGCTCAAAACTGCGGTGCTAGGACCTGCGATATTGCAATAGCGCAATGGCCGGAGTATGTTTCCACCTCCTAACCACGACGATAACTCATAGAAATGCCTTCGAAGAACTGGAGCAAAGACCAGATTAGTATACCTTTGTCAATCAGTCTTATATAATGTTGACAACATCCATACTTCCGGGAACGGTCCCGCCATGCATCTGTTCAATTTACCCATTTAGCCGGCTGTAAAAGGACCATATACTAGGATCAGACTGTACCTTATTCTCGTCTACTGTCTGTGGATCCTCAATCTTGAGGATCAAGTATAAGCAAGGCCGATGATTTTGGTGTCATGATGTTTGCCACAGAGCAAGTCCATGAGTGTGCTATTGTAATTTTCAACGCAGTTGACGAGGAATTCGAGCATTTGCCCCACAACTCTCTTCACGATAGATATGAGCTTTTGAAAAGGGGGTAACCTCAGAACACCATCTTCATCTAAGCCATTTCATTCAAGATTTCTCGATTCTACATGATCACTCTGCCTCATGAATAGTAGACATTGATTGGGTAACTTTTCTACATCACGAAAATGCGCGGTCGACCATGTATGATATTCGCTATGAGCAAAAGTGATATCAATCCGATGTCGCTCTATGATCTATCTATTCTCTATCTATTCGGCCTGCCAGCGCTTCTCTTGGGAAATTGTAGAGGCATTACCAGTTTTGCTATCCGTATATCACGTCCCTTCGCAGTCAGAGCATCTCCGCTTGCTTCTGCTTCCTTTTTGCTCCTCTTCTTGATGTTGAACGCCTGAGCCTCAGCGTCGGTAGGAATAGCGAGCCGGCATCCTAGCTCTCGGAAATACTGTCGTATTGTGCGATCATCAACAGCAAGATCATCTCTGATCGCCGATGGTTCAGTAGACCAGTGGAATACGGTTTTATCCAGAACTCTGGAAGCCGGTAGATGCAGAGTTAAGGCACAAATTGTGGTGTGTAACAATTGTGTTTCGAAGGCTCGCACTGTGCCGTCGCTGGGAACAAAGCGGCGGCGGATGCCTTCGATTAGTCCTTGGGAAGGCTTTGGGTTTGAGAATTTGGGTAATAACATGGCGGTGGGCATGACTTTTCGCCCAGTAGAAGAGCCTCCTCTTGCCGAGACCATTCTTGAGAATTCGATTAGGATCAATAGGTAGCGGAGCAGACGTAGATTCTGGGTTCTGTCCTTATTGTCTTCTCGTAGGCTGGCGAGTGCATATGCTTCCACTCTTTGAGCGACGAATCTCGAAGTGGTTTGAATGTCTTGATTTGACGAAGCTTTTTCTTGCCAATCTGATACATCGAGATTCTCCAGTGTGTCGCCAGGTGGAAACACAAGTGAGTCCAGAGGGTAAGCTTCATTTAAGTGATTGGCAGTAAGATTGGCTTTTGGGAGGGGCTTGTTTACTTGGACCAAATCTACTCCCGCAGCCGGCATAGAGTCTTCTGTGGGCATTGAAGCCAACAGCGCATCTGACAAAGGTTTCTGGGCGCCGCTATCTCCATCCGTGGCCAGCAGTCTGTTCTCTGCAAGGGATTGAACTGCTTTCTTTGATTTCTTCGTTCCAAATGTTTCCGTCAAAGCAGCTCTTGAACTGTAGTTTGAACCCGCATTTGCTGCAGCTGTCGCATCAGCTAAGTTCTGGTCCTCTTCATCCTTCGGCCCGGGTCGAATCTGCCCTCTTGCTGTGACCTTACGCGCTTCTGTAAGCTCAAGTCTTCCAGTCGTCTGGTCATAGACTGCGACATAATGTTTCAAATGGGCTTTGTCCGCCTTCGAGTCTTCCGTTGCGGTAAAATCTATTGTGGGATGGCTCGAAGTTTGAAGCAAGACCTCGGAGCCATTCGAATATCCCTGAAACGAGACGTTGGCAGGCAGTGTCAACCCTGGAGTGGAAGCTGTGCAATGTTCATGAGCATGAAGGGATCTGAATTTGCAGATAGTTCGTACCTATGATTGGCTTCACGAAATCGTCCGCGGGAACAGCATGGACCTGTATAACACCGCCTGGAAGTTCTATAGCAGCCTTTTTCCTGGTCCGTCCTTCACCGCCAGACTGCGCCTTCCGCTTCTTCTCTACCATGGTACAGCGTGTTGTCAAATTTTATTGACTATCTGAACAGTATCATAGTAGAACCACTCTCGTCGTCGGACAAACTGTGTATAACTTTTTTTTGAGGATGTGGAGAAAATATCGTTCAGAGCCCCCCTTCCAGGCGGACACTAAAGAATCGCCGTAACAATTCAAACGGCATTGGGTGCAGCTAACACACACATTCAGGTATTCGGAATATGCCACTGCGAAAATATAACGTTCGAAAACAGTAGACGCCCTTGAACATTGGATTTGCTTGATTTACACGGGGGTTGGCTCAGATTACACGGCCTCTCAAGCCGAATGACACTTCGCAGTAGCACGACTATAGCAATACGAAATAAAAGCTTATCACATTGAAGGCAATGGTCACATGAGTAATTCGATTGACGAATTTGATATGGATTGTTTGGGTCGATCTGTCTGAGCTGTCATCGAAGCAGACTAGCTAATGCAGTACCAGAGACCTGTAAGCAACTCTCAGAGAGCTCCATGATTAATTGACCGGCGCCTAATATTCCTGTTTGAAACCCTCGCCTTCCAGTGCATCCACCCTAATACTCTTGCATGAGACTCGATAGCCGTCGATCATGGTGTCAAGATAGTGGTCGGCACTCAGTGAGTGCCGACGAGCGGAAGTGTTTGATTGTTGGTGAAGCAATTTGAATTCGTAGAACAAGGTGCCGTGACAGAGCAATCGAGTAGTTTACTTGCTGTTGTCGTTGTCAGCAATCTGAATATTGGCTGGGAGATGATGGAAGCTTACCTGCGGGCTCTAGTCTTTCTCCTCTTACGTTTAAGGCGACGAACGCGCTTCTTCCTCCATTTAGCTCTCATCTTCGATCACTATAGGCAATTCTGTCAGCTGAAATTCTCTGGATGGGATCCCGATAGGCGAAGATCGCATAGCTCTCATCAGAATAGTGCATAAGGGTAAAGGTGTTCACTGACCTTGAGATGATAGATGATGAGAATGAACTTGGTGGATGTTGGTAAAAGAGAAGGGGAGAAGGTGTGTGATGGGAAAGATGAGCTCAAAGTTCAATTGTGGGAGCTAAGACTTTGCACTAGACCTATTTCAGAGAAAATAGTCACGTGATACTGATGTACGTCGAGGTGTTAGTATCAAGAGTACACCGGTCGTAAGTCCACCACCCTAGAACCTACGCACCTTTTCACACCAAAAGTAGTCTGTAACAGTACCGTAATACTA